>PVKM010001258.1:0-81600 GCA_004027735.1 Carollia perspicillata | reverse complement strand
AATCACATACATTCTTTGTATTATTGGGTACTGCTGTTTTATGAGATATATCATTTGCAAATATTTCTTTCCATCCCATAACTGCTTTTCATTTTGTTGATGGTGCCTTTCATTTTCTTTTACTGTACTGAGGCTTCCTGATGTGATAGAGTTCCACTTGTTTTATTTGTGTTTTGCTGTTGCTTTTGGTGTCAAATCCAAAAAAAAATCATTGCTAAAACCAAAGTCAAAGAGCTTACCCTTATTTCCTTCTAGGAGTTTTATAGCTTCTGGTTACACACTTTATTCTTGTCTTCAGTCCAATTTTAGTTATAATTTTACCTTAATTTTTTGGAACTGATAAGTGGAAAATTTTATATTCAAATAGACACTAATATCCTAGGACCAATCACAGATTATCTATTTTATGGGAAAAAATTAAAGTGAATTATTCCACTATGTTTGTAGATTTGTGTGTGTTTCCCTAAATGTGTTTATTATTATTAATTTAATTAGTTTGATACTATGTTGTTAATATAGTAGTAAATGCAGTTTTAAGCTTATGATTTCCTATTGAGTTGTTCTTATTTATTGTAACTTATCATTTTGTAGTGACTCAATTTATCCTTAATAATTCTTTTGTCCCTTAAAATTTCATGTTTCTGGTTTTAATATTATTCAGCAGTTTTGTCCTATGGTTTGTATTTTTACTTTTATCCTTGCTGTTGCTATTTCCTTTTTTTTATTTTCCAGTTTTCCCATCTGAAGAAATCCTGAAATAAGATTATCCCATAATATGTTGCTTTAAATTAATTTAAGATGAAGATATCTATGTTAGGCTAGTCTTATTTATTTGTATTTAATATGATTGCCATTATATATTGACTTTATCTAATCTCCTTTTTTAATCCATTGATTAAAACTTTCAATTCCTTAATTTCAATTTTATTTCTTCTTTCCCATCTTGTATTGAATTTATCAATTTTAATTCCTCCTTTCTCTTTACATTTTAAGAAGATAGATTTTTTCTTAACTTTGAGCAAGTCTGCTCACATAGGTTAAAATATATACGTGCAGTACAAATGTTTGATATATGTCAGTACTCTATTCTTTCAAAAATACATTAAAAACTCAAAAGGGAGCCTGGAATCTACATTTTACCAGTTTCGTTGGTCCCAATGGTTCAAAATATTCTTCCCAAGTACATTTGCTTTATGATATTTTTTTGTCAGTAAGCATTTTTGGTGGGGTAATACTTTGGTCTGTAATTTCCTTTTCTTCCTAATTAGGTGTTATATTTCAATACAAAAATGCAGGTTGATTAATCATCATGTGAAAATTGATAAGCTTGGAAAAAATGCATTGATTATAACTATAAAATAATATGATGGTTAGAACTAAAATAATTGTTAATTGTTATGTCAAATGACAATCATGTGGGTGAGAAACACTGGTATTACATCAGCTGAGAACTTTGGGAAATTTATGGTATTACTTGAGCAATTGGTAAATATATTACAGACTTGGTTTCCTAGCCTCTGCTAATAATTGGGATAGTTTTTTCAAGTAGAATTCTAATTGCTTTTCCTCTTCCTATAGTCATCATATTCCATTTCAGTTATTCTCTGTTTGGTGTGTTTGAGGGTCAACTCTGTGCCTAAGATAGTATTACAGATTTGATTCATTCTGTTCTAGCGTCAATGTTTACTCAGTGCTAGACTTATACCTTTCTTCATTTCTCATGAGTTTTAGACAATATCATTTCAAATATATAATCTTTAGATTCCCTTTTGTATCCTTCTTAATTATCCTCTTCGACTCATCACCTCTTGGATATTTTCACTGCTTTATGTCTTTCGACCCATTCTAAGGAATTTCCTCAGATGTTTCAGCCAGTATATTAATTCTATGTTGAACTGTATCTAACCTGATATTTAATCAATCTACTAACATTTTAATTACAATACAATATTTCTTTTCTGGCATGTTCATTCTGTCTTTTTTCGAGTATATCATTGCTTATTTCATGATCCCATAGACTTTTAAATTACTTCATTCATTATTTAATCATTTTAATTCTTTAAAACACATTTATTTTATGTTTCTTTTTTGACTGTTTACTCTTATCCTGTTCTAAGAATGTCAACCATATATATTTTGTCCAAAAAAGTTTATTTTTCTGCATATTCTTTGCTCTAGATATATTTTCACAGTCAAATTTGGATCTTCCTCTAGTCAATTTTGGTCAATAATGGTACACATAATGTTTATATTGTATACTATATATACAATAGAAAATGCAATGCTATATATAATATATATGTATATATAACTATATACATGTCTATATATAGGACATGTTTATAGGACATGTTTGTTTTCCTGCATAAAGGCCAGGACAGATATATGCCTGCCATACAACAAATGCAGTACAGCAGGAATATTCTGTTATTTTTGTTCTAATATAAAAGTTCTCTACCAGGGGATATCTCTCCTTTTACCCCACCCATGCATCATTTGATAATATCTTTAAACATTTTTGTCTGTCTCCAAAATTGGGGATGAGATGGTACTGCTGGCAATTAGTAAGTAGAGGTCAGTGATACTGCTAAATACTTTATCATGTAAAGGACAGTCCCTCACAACAAAAGATTATTCAGCCAAAGTGTCAACAATGAGAAAGATGAAATATTAATACAATTAATTTCTATTGCAATAATAATAAACTTTATTTTACTGAGCATCCAGGGGCAAAATACCCCTTTTTACTTTCTTAGGTCTTTCTGTTTCTTCACCAATTTTAAATCTTTAAACTATTTTTAAAGAGAATATGCTACTGTGTGAGAAAAGAGTCATATCCTTTTTTTCTCAAAAACTACTTAGATTTTTTTCCCTCTCTTACTGATTTCCTTCCAAGTTTAATTGTTTTTATTTTTACTCAGTAAAATTTGCTTAGGAAAAGATCTATTTTCATAAATTACATTGAAATGAATTGACATCTTTAACAAATCATGTTATAATGCAATATTTCGCATAGTACCAAATTGAAAAACCAATAAATCCCGTAATTCGCAGAAATAAACTTACTATTTATTTTTTAGAATATGCAAACTGTGAGAACCTATGTGTAGGCTAGTTTCTAATAGCTTTAGATTTTACTTTTGTTTTAGAAATATAGATTATAAAAATAATATAATTTTTAACATTATATTTTTTTATCTTTGCACCTTGATACAATATCCATGATTTTTTTAATTAATATAATGATTATCCTTTGTGTAGATGACATCTGTCTGTGAAAATAATCAACTGTCTTTCAAAATTGGGTCAAATCCTTTTAGTAACGTTGCAATACATCAAAGTAATTCAAGGTTTTCCTTTGTACATAAATGTAGAGGACAAGATGACTTTGCAAACCCAATTGCCTGGGAACACTGCCAAAAATTGGATTGTGTGCTACATTAATGTAATGGAGACAGACTCACTCTTGAATTGCACTTATGTTCTATTGGATTAAAAAAAAACTCACTCTAACCTTGGCTAGTCATTAAGTAGAAAACCCTGATAATAAAGGTAAAGCAAAATTAAAATGGCACACATAATATTTCCGATATCATAATAAACTTATAATAAAATGTTATAAAAGCAATATTAGCAAGAAACAGATATTATAATAAATATGTTATTAGTTCATATACACATGCACCAAATTCACATTAAGTTCTTACTGTATGCTATGCACTCTTCTCGGTAAACACCTAGGAAAACCAACCAGAGCAAAAACAGATGAGGTCACTCCTTCACGGAATTCATTCTTTGTGTGGGGAGACATGCAATAAACCATTCCCTAACTAAATCTTAAGAATAAAGTAACGGCAAATACAATAATGAAAAAATGCTGCATTAAGACAGTGAGTTTTATACGAAACACACTCAGAAATGATTTGAACTGAATTGCGCCCCCACCAAAAATATATTGAAGCCCTAACCCGTATACCTGTGAAGGTGACCTTTTATAAAAGGTCTTTACAGGTGCGATCAAGTTAACAGGCGCTACTTAGGGTGGTCCCTGATCCCGTCCAACTGGTGTTCTGATAAAGAAAATAGAAACTTACACCACAGACTTCGGGAGACCACCTTGTGGAGAGAGAGGCAGAGACTGCAGTGTCGCATCTACAACCTGAGGAATGACTAGGCTTTCCAGCCGTCACTGGAATCTCACAGAGCGACATGGGATAGATTCGCCCTCAGAGCCCTCAGAAACAACCGACCCTCCCAGCACCTTGATTTTGGACTTACCGGTTCCAGAACTGTTAGAAAATGGATTGCTGTTATTTTATTCAGTTTGTGGTATTTTGTTATGGCAGCCCTAGGGACCTAACAGACTTGATAGCTAAGTTTAGACCTGATTTATGGTGTGGGGTGACCGTATGAAGAATTGGAAAGATCATTCTGAGTAGAAGGCTTACATATTGCAAAGACTTCAGGCACAAATGAGTTCATAATCATAAGAGGCAGAAGCAGAAAGTTTATGGCTATAGTGTGAAAATGATAAGGCAAACAGATAGTTGTAGTAAGTGAAACAGAATAGGTAGGCCAGCAAAAAGTCATGTCTTATTTTCCAGTTAAGGAGTTCAGATTTTATTATAAGTCAAAGAGAAAAGTTATTTGAAGATTTTAATAATAATCAAACATAATCAGAAAGGAAGTTTGTATTTCAAAAAGAACACTCTAGAGAATAAATAGTGTGGGGGAGGAAGTGGACAGTGATCTAGTTATGCTAATGATTACTCCATATGAAAAACAGTAAGAGATTCATGGTGTGTTGACAGGAATCACAGCCAAAGAATGTGTGGAATGAAAATGCTAAATAATCCCAAATAGTTCCTGGTTAATAGTTCTTATATTAAAGATACTCAAGACAGAACAAGGGCACGAGGGCAATTGTGACATTCCAGGGAAGAAACAGCTGTTAATTATAAAAATTACAATGTTACATTTGCAGTGTAGATATATGAATTTTGCATTCAGGGGAGATTGTAGGTCTGAGAATATGCATTTTGGGATAATCAACATAAATTTCATATTTAAAGCTACAGATCTGGATCTAAGTTAACTTTCATTAGAGAAATATATGGAATGCATATTTAATTACCCTGAGGGGCTGCAATATTTCAGGACTGAGTGAAATACGGGACCCACAAAGGACCTTTGAAGTAGAAGAAAATCCCAGATTTGATTCAGAGAGGAAGAACAGAAAACTGAAACCAGACCTCAAGAGAGGATTACTCCAGAGGCAATTCTACCATGAAAGAATGGGTAGGAGTTAACTACCGAAATGAATTAATGTCAATTTCAGGTCGAGGGATGAGCATGTCCAAATTCCTAAGGTCAAAGGGGCACATGATACATTCATGTAAATGAAAGGAAAGGAAAGAAACCTTTCAGTATGATTCAAGATAATGATAAGGAATAAGGCCGAGGTCAGTTGAACTTAGTGAAAGAATATCAAGCATGTTGGACTTTAGCCTAATCTGATGCCTTCACACAATTTAGGCCAGGAATATATCTACACCACGTTAAAATATAATTTCCTCTGCGGAGTAAAGAATAGATTTAAGGGCAACACTGTAAGCCCCTCCTGAGTCTAATTTACCTGTTTTTTTTTTTTTTTAGTTATTAGCTTAATAATAACTGCAAATAAGATCTCTAATGAAGACCACCATATTGTTCAGTTACCTGAAGCAATCTTGCTCCTCCCCATGTTTTGTCTTAATTATTAAAAGTATACCCTTTCATCCTCAAAAAGCTCAAAATCATGGATATGCTGGTAAATGTAGCAACTGCTGGGGAGGGACAGGTCTTCATTTATAGCCTCAGCTGATGTTCATGGTGAAAATATCACCAGCATGGTGATAGATTTCTTTTTATCAGCTCATCCATTCCAGGGAAAACCATTTCCAGTTCATGGTTTGATTTTTGATAGTGACTTCCTATGTATTAGTATTACTTTTTCACATCCAAATGCGTATCAGTTTTGAATACATATTAGTCACTTTGCCTATAATGGGAGAGTGTTATTGGGAATAAATCAGTATAAAAACATTATCCGAATGTTAACTTCAGTCACGCTTTGTAAATGGAATCAAATTACATTACGCAAAGATGAGGCATTAAAGGTAAATAATCTTCCTAGTATAAAAAATTAATTTATTGGATCAACAATTTAATAGTTTCTCTATAGTACTTTATTAAATAGTAACTTGCATAGATTCCAAACCATTATTGTTATTTTTAAGAAATTCACTGTATACTAAAATTAGTTATATATGATTTTTACAAACACCTCCTAAATTTTACTTTGGAATATTTTAAACTAAATCTATAATCTTTGTTTATAGATTTTTGTTGGCAAATTGAATAGCTCATATCTTCATTTGATATAATTATTAATTAATTGCTTAATAAATCTTGAAAAAATAAAATGCCTTCTATTATGTTATTATAACAGGAGTTTTAACTAGGGCCCAGCAATTTCTTTAAATAATTGATAACAGAAAATATGATAAAATATTTATAAATTAGAATTATTAATAAGTCAAGTAATTCAATATATAAGAAATAGGCTGCAAAACAACACCACCAAGTATCGTAAATGACTAAGGTGGCTTTAGCTAATACAATTCTTTGTCAAGCTCCCGTTTGGTCTGACATGCATCTAGAAAAGATATCATTGGTAACCTCAGAATAAAAAACCAATGTTAAAAGGCAACACTGTCTATTTGATATCAAAGAATAGCTATTCAGGAAGGACTGATTCAGACAGAAACCCAAATAGTGTACCAGAGGGTGAAGACAAGGGTTTCTAATGAGAAAGGGAAGGGAAATAATTGCAAGAACAGAAGGAAGGAATTTCTATTGGTGCTAGTAAGTCAAGGAAGACATTTCTATAATTGCAAATAAGCAAAGTTATTCTTTAGCTGTACATGCTAATTGTAAACAGTGTCCTTAATTTTCAATCTTGAAGTGAGGAGGTCTGCTTTTTCCTGTTAGCTTTACAAATGGTTCTTTGGAAGACATGCTGCTCTGGCCCAATCCAAAGGTTGTTTTTGTGGTGTTCCAGCATTCCAAAGGGTCAAGGACTATGGCATGTAATGCAGTTCTTTCGGGATGGCTGCCCTGACTCAGTTTTAAAATGGTTCCACTGCCCTGGCTGGTGTGGCTCAGTGGATGGAGCACCAACCTGTGAACCAAGGGGACACCAGTTCAATTCCCAGTCAGGGTACATGCCTTGGTTGTGGGCCAGGTCCTCAGTTTGGGGCATGCGAGAGGCAACCACACATTGATATTTCTCTCTGTCTCTCTCTCTCTTTCTCTCTCCTTTTCCCTCTCTCTAAAAGTAAATAAATAAATTAAATATTTCCTAATAAAAATAAAATAATAAATAAATGAATAAAATGGCTCTACTATGTCAATTTTTCACATTATTAATGTTCATTGTTAAAAAATGTTAAATACCAGCAGTATTGGCTAACCAGGTGCAATTCATAAAATCTGTTTTAATCAAAGTATCTGTTAAATAAAAATTTAAATTAGACCAGCTCATAGGTACATGATAATGGATTTCAAAATTCTTAAGTAATATGTGGTAGTTCGATGTAGTAGCAAATTGTGTTAAAGATATTTTTAATATTATTTTTATGAAAAATCAAATAAAGCTTCAAACATGCTATGCATCTAACACCAATCATTTTCTGCAGTTCATCCAGGATCTGAGTTACAAATGGTTCTTGCAAATGTCAGCCGGAATTCTCCATATTAAGGAGCGTGTTCAAGGGTATCCTATGGGAGAAGAAGAATTTAGTTTTAATGAGTCAATCTCTCTTTCTGTTTGGTGCACTTCAGCGTCTCTGTTCTGAGTTTTAATGGTTATTGCTGGAATGGTCTCACTTGGCATTTTTCACTGAGATGGATGGTTATTTGCTCACAGGAAAAGTTTTGTAATTGACTAATTATATAACACATTGTAATATTTTCCAGTCATCTCAAAAACCACAGTCTGGCTGCAGACTTTCTGTGTTGTTGCTATTGTTATTGTTTTATATAATTTCATCTTGATTTCAGTTAAGTAAAAATGAGATGCAACAAAATGTCACTGAGCAAAATAACCGTTTACACATGCAGAGAAATATTCACACGCCATCCAATAGACTATCAAAACACAGTCAAAAGCTTCATGTCTCCAAAAATACAATGCTAAGGAATATACTTCATTGTTAAAAATATCATTATAAAAAAATATGTGTTAGATATCTACAATGTTCCCTCTTAAGTTTTTCATTTAAAAGATAGGAATCTGACCCAATCTTATAGCCAGGACGTTTCTAATCTTATAGGGCCAAGATTTTTTAAAAGACTGTTAAAGGGCAACTTGTGAATAATGTCTTCAAAATAAAAAGTAGCTCAGAAGGGTTGCCACCTGTAGTGTAAGCTCTGGCAGCCGGTGTTTTTCTGTTTGTCATGCAAGTGCCTCCCCTAAGCCCTAATTGCCAAGACATCCACTGCCAGCCCAGGACGCCATGCACGACCAGTCTGCTCTCCACCCACTCCAGGCTCCTGGGATGACTGCCCACTTAGGTCACCCGTGTTTTCTCTTCTCATGCCCCTATCTGCGACCCCACTAAAAACGGAGCACCATGATCTCTCATCCTCTCCTCTCTCTCTCTCCCCGCTTCCCTCGCTCCATCTCCTCCTCCTCCTCTCCCTCTCTCCCTTTTCCCCGCCTCACCTTACTGTATGTCCCCAGGTGTGCCATTAATTTCCAGGACTTGTAGGCAACAAACTGTTTTTTGAGTTTCCTACTGGTTATTTCTGAAGGCATGTTTCAGTCATAACAGAACCTCAAGGGGTACAGCCACGTTAGTTATCCATCAACTGAGACCCACACACAATACCTCCTAATGGAAAACAAATAGGAACAAAATAGTTCTTGTGTCTTTAAAAATAATTGAAACCTCTGTGCTTTGAATGATGGAATTGTTTGCATTCTTTTAATTCCCTATTCTATGCGGAGGCAACAGACCTAGACTGGAAATGTTTCTTTGGGAAAATTCTGTTAGCAATAGAAAAAAAAAAAAAAAGACCTTTGCCTTCCTCAGCGGCCTCCCCATCTCCCTGCTTCCTGCCTCCAAAGCCACACTTGCCCCCATGTCCTGCCTTCATTGAAACAGACTTGCAGTAACTCCAGATTTAGTTACTACTAGTTGAAAATGTCTATCAAACATCCCGAAGAATTTCCTCGTAGACGCAAGATGAATTGAGCCATGCCTACCATTCAAAAAATCCTGACCTCACAGCATGTGTAGTGCCCCTGGCTAACTAATTGTTGTGCTAACCTTGTATGCTGTCTTTTGTGAACCGACTTTCACTTTTATTTACCTTTCTATCGTATATTTGGAGAGCTCTGAAATCCAGACACCGGCTTGCTGGTTAACTGAAGCAGGAAAATTTGTCATACCAAATGCTCCTTTTATTTACAGGAGCATGAACAACTGTTGTGTTATCAAACTCTGCATGGTAGCTATATTTCAAATGAGAAGTTTTAATATTTTATTGATATGGTATTTTATTAAATGAGAATATATGATATAAAAGTATTAAAATATAAATGCATATGGATTTTATGAAAAATAGGTGCAGTAAATTCATATAAACATGCCAATAAATTTCTCCTCATTATTCTAGACATGCATGCTTGTGCTGTTAAAAATTGACCCATGTAAGTTAGTATATAAACTGTTTTTTTATACCTGACTATCATAATTATATTATGTTTAGAAGCATATTTCATTGGTGAAAATTCTATAACTATCACTACTAACTTTATTAATTTGATCAAAATCTAGTAACTTACCCCAACCTAACATGAAAGGAGAAATTTTTCTAGTCAACAACGAAGATGAGTAAATTACTCTATATGTTTGTGTAATGAATAAAACCTATGACTTAATATGTTCCTTTCTTTTTAGGGTGAAGAAACATCTTATCAGAAAACATATAAAAATTTTAGTCCAAAAATTTTTTATATTTTTTCAAATAAACAGAAACATTTTTAAAACTGAATTTTGGGGGGTGACAGTGATCAACAAAGTTTCATAGGTTTCGCGTGTGCACCTCTATAACACACCATCTTTGTACTGCATCATGCATGCACCACACAAAGTCAAGTTTCCTTCTGTCACCATTTACCCCCCACCCTTTACTTCTACCTCTACTACTCTCCACCCCACTTTCCCTCTGGCTTTTACCATTCCATTGTCTGTATTTGTTTGTTTTTGCTTACTTTATTCACCATTTTCACCTAGCCCCCTCAAGTCCCCTACCCTCTGACAGCTGTCAGTCTGTCCTTTGTATCGATCAGTCTGTTTCAATTTTGTTCAATCACTTTGCTCTTTGGATTCCACATATAAGTGAAAACATACGGCATTTGTCTTTCTCTGACTGGATTGTTTGACTTAGCATAATACTCTCCAGGTCCATTCATGCTGTCACAAAAGGTAGAGTTCCTTCTTTTCTATGGCCAAATAGTATCACAGTGTGTAAATGTGCTGCTACTTTTTATCCACTCATCTTCCGATGGGTGCTTGGAATGCTTCCAAATCTTGGCTACTATAAATAACACTGCAATGTACATAGGGGTGCATATATTCTCTCAAATTAGTGTTTTGGTTTCTTCAGATATATCCCCAAAAGTAGCATCACTGTGTCACAAGGCAGTTCCATTTTTAATTTTTTAAAGACTGTATTTATTTATTTTTAGAGAGAGAGGAAGGGAGGGAGAAAGAGGAAGAGAAAGATTAGTGTGTGGTTACCTCTCACATGGCCCCCTACTGGGGACCTGACACAACCCAGGCATGTGCCCCGACTGGGAATGGAACTGCAGACCCTTTGGTTCGCAGCTTGTGCTCAGTCCACTGAGCTACACCAGCCAGGGCCCATTTTTAATTTTTTGAAAAAACTCCATAGTCTTTTCCACAGTGGCTGCACTAGTCTACATTCCCACCAACAGTGCATCAGTGTTTCCTTTTCTCCACATGCTCACCAGTCCTTGTTTTTTGTTGATTTATTGATGATAGCCATTCTGACAGGCGTGAATGATATCTCATTGTGGTTTTAATTTGTATTTTTTGATGATTAGTGGCACTTAGCATTTTTTCATGTTTCTATTGGCCATGTGTATGTACTCTTTGGAGAAGTGTCTGTTTAAATGCTTTGCGTATTTTTTAATTGGATTTTTTATTTTCTTGGTGTTGAGTTGTAGAAGTTCTTTACAAATTTTGGACATTGACTCCTTATCTAATGTATTATTAGTGAATGTGTTCGCTCATTCAATGGGTTGTCTTTTCATTTTATTGGTGGTTTCTTTTGTTGTGTAAAAAATTCCAGTTTGATGGAGTCCCATTTGTTTATTTCTTCTTTTGTTTTCCTTGCCCATAAAGATATATCAGAAAAAAAATATTGCTATGAGACATTTTGCTGCCTATGTTTTCTTCTAGGGCTTTATGGCTTTGAGACATATATTTAAGTCTTTAAACTGTTTAGAGTTTGTTCTAGTGTATGTTGTAGGGACATGGTTAGTTTCATTTTGGGGGATGTATCTGTCCAGCTTTCCCAACACTACTTATTGAATAGGCTGCCTTTACCCCAATGTATGTTCCTGCATCTTTTATTAAATATGAATTGATCCTAAAGGTATGGTTTTATTTCTGGACTCTTTGTTTTGTTCTTTAGATCTATATGTTCGTTTATGTGACATATAACATTTATTGATTTGAGAATATTGTACCAACCTTTCATCTCTGGAGTAAATTCCACTCGGTCATGGTGTATGACCTTTTTAATATATTGCTGAGATGCTATATTTGCTAGTATTTTGTTGAGCATTTTAGCATCTATGTTCATCAGGGACATTGGCTGATAATGTCCTTTCTTTTTAATGTCTTTATCTGATTTTGCGATTAAGATCATGCTGGCCTCATAAAATGTGCCTAGGGGTCTTCCCTTCTCTTGGATATTTTGGAATAATTTGAGAAGGATAAGTGTTATCTCTTCTTTGAATATTTAGTAAAATTCACCCATGAAGCCATCCACTCCAGGACATTTATTTGCTGGGAGTTTTTTTGATCACTGCTTCAATTTTGTAATGGGATGGACATACCCCCCTCCCCTCAAAAGGAAAGCTCTTCTATAACACAGGATTTTCCCAGCAGGCAAGTGTTCTAGGAACCCATCTGTATCAGCGTACCAGCAGGTGTTGTGTGAGGCTGTGTTTGGCTTCTGCGAATTTTTTCGAAGACCTTTTCAATGCATTTGCCCATTTGGTGATGGGTGATTTACGAGTGCACCTGTTCACACCATGTTCAGCGTCCAGCAGTTTTTGACCAAAAACAGCATGATCCTCATGCCTCACCCTCCCTATTCGCCCGATCTCACACTGGGTGAGTTTTTGTTTATTTGTTTCCCTGGATGAAAAAAGGCCTCAAAGGACAATGCTTTGCCAATGTACAAGAGGTGAAACAAAAAAATGGCAGAAGCACTAAAAGGCATCAAAATTAACAAGTTCTAAAACTGTTTTGAGCAGTACAAAAAAATGTCTCAGTAGGTGTAGTGCATCGAACGGAAAGTTCTTTAGGGTGACTGAGGTTTCAACATGTAAGTATAAATACACAACTTTTATAAATAAATTCCATTTGGGGGTCCCCCCTCATATTAGCTGTAATTGTCTGTGCAGATTTTTAATTGTTCCTGATTCAGTTTTGGAATATTTTGTGTTTTTTAGGAACTTATTCATGTGATCCAGATTTCCCATTTGTTGACATATAACTTTTCATAATATTTTCTTATAGCCCTTCTTATTTCTTTGATGTCAGTTATTACTTCTCCTCTTTCATTTCTGATTTTATTCATTTTGGTCTTTTTTTTTTGAGAGTCTGGTTAAAGTTCTGCTAATCTTGTTTATCTTTTCAAAGAAACAGCTCTCGGTTTCATTGATCTTTGTGTAGTGTTTTTAGTCTTTATATCATTTAGTTCCATTCTAATCTTTATTATTTCCTTCCTTCTACTCACTCTTAAATTTGTTGGGATTTTTAGCCCTTTTAGTATAATTTTAGAATGCTTATTTGAGATTTTTATTGTTTCTGGAGGTAGGCCTGTAATGCTATTAATTTCCCTCTTGGGACTGCTTTTGCTATGTCTCACAGATTTTGGGTTGTTGTGTGTTCATTTTTATTTGTCTCAAGGTAACTTTTTATTTCTTTTTTGTTCTCATCATTGACCCGTTCATTGTTTAACAATGTGTCATTTAGCGTCCATGTGTTCATATATTTTTCATTTTTTAAATTATAATTGATTTCCATTTTAATACCATTGTGGTCAAGGAAGATGCTTGATATAATTTTAATTTTCCTGATTTCATTAAGACTTGTTTTGTGTCCATACACGTGGTCTATCTAATACAGAAACATGTTTTCAATTATTATTTTTCTGTCAGTAGCTGTGTCCCGCTCGGTTTAGAGTTAGCAAGTGAATTTTGGACTAGTGAAATATTATGTGTTGCTTTATCCACAGAAATTTGAAGCCACGGGTAGTGCTTTTATTTTCCCTTGTTTGCAAAAAGCTATTGTTAAACATGTTTGCTGTTCTTTGCTTCAAAGTTTTGCTATTCTCAAAAGAAAAGATGTTCTTGAGATCTATTCATTCAATGTTTACTACAAGGTAGGGATGAGAGTCATAGGAAAATATACAGTGAGAATAGAAAAATAAAAAGATAAGGAGGGAGAGAGAGAAAAGAAATATAAAAGTAGTGATTAGGAAATAAGTAACCAGATTCAGCAAAAACTTAGTTCGGGATGTTTACCATGTAATTTTTCAGTTTTTTTATATTGATCAAGTAACTTATCTTCTGAAATTCTGACTTTCTTTTTAAAATTTATTTATTTATTTATTTTTAGAGAGGGGGAAAGGAGAGAGAAAGAAAGGGAGAGAAACATCAGTGTGTGGTTGCCTCTTGCTCGCCCCCTACTCAGGACCTGGCCCTCTATCCAGGCATGTGCCTTGTCTGGAAATGGAACGAGTGACCTTTAGTTTTGCAAGACTGTGCTCAATCCACTGAGCCACACCAGCCAGGGCTGAAATTCTGATTTCCTTTTACAAAATTGATATGATACATTCTACAATGTCACAGATTTTTACTGTGTATAATATTCAAATGGATTAATCCATGTGAAGCACTAGCCACAGTGGCTGTCACAAAGCACGCAGTTGATAAATGCTAGCTGTTACTATTATATATGACTGCGGAATACAAAACAGATGCGGACAACATGTTTCCAAAGTGCAAAACTGTGACTGCTCCTTGGATGAAAAGAAAAAACGAATAAAGTACTTGTAGATGGGACTAAATCTATAATTTCTAGTCTTATGAGATATATGCTTGTGGGAGTTCCTAGTACATATGCTAGGCACACTGCTAGGTGGCAGACGAAGAAGGATTGCAAGTTAGTTTCGAAGAGAGAAACAACTGACTATGCTAATATACTACAATCAAGGTATGAAAGAGATACTATGGAAGCAAATAGAAAGAATGACTACGGTTAACAGCAGCATTAGGAGGCGATTTTTTTAAAAGATGATCCCCGAAGCCTGAAGGAGTTGTTTACACACACTCCTGTAAAGATGTAAGAAATATTAGAGGGGTGGGAAATCAAAGGATTCTAAATAATATCATCACATTTGCAAAGACCTTGATAGGTGCCAAAACAGCATTTTGACGACTGGGAGGGATTCATTTCTAGATTCAGGGTGCAATAAAAAGGTGAGAACCAGCTAAGTGGTTTTACTCTCAATAAAATGTTTCTGGTAAATCATCTGTATAGTTCAGTGAAAGTTACTGTCTATGGCATAAAATGCCTGCATACTCCCCATAATTTTCCATATTGCATCACTTTAGAACACTCCATTTTACAGGATTAGATATGCATTTTTTAATGAACCTTAATGGAGTGTCTTATACAGTAAATAGATTATTATTTCCCAAATGTCTTGCCAATGGGTATGTAGTTGAAATGAAATTATATTTTGGAAATATCCACACACATTACTTAAAAAGGATGAAGCTTAATAAAGTATAGCTTAAATAACCAGCTTATTATGAACATGCATATTATTTGCACTATTTTGATTGAAATCATGTCATATTAAACATTTTTTCTTAAATAACCTCAACTGGCCAAAGTTAGAATGGGGCTTATTTATGTGAGTATTATTACTTGCACTCTGAGCTGCAGATAGATCTCAACAGAAAAAGCTGCCCTGTTACCCACTTTCTGCATGACAAATTGGCTCAGCTGTGATGGCAATGGTGTGGTCCTCTTCCATTTTCGCTCAAGTGTGCACATTGAAACAAAATGACATTGATATTTTATGGTATTGTATTAAGGGTAGCTCATCTTTAATATGTAGACTTTCTACATGGCAATAAGCATATGGTGATCAATATCCTTTAATATTAGAATTGGTACTCCAAGACAAAACATATACTGATTCCACACACAAAAAATAAGAGAATCATATTGTTGAAATCTAGTAGTCTTATTTGAAGTTTTTTTTCTATTAGGTGATTTTTGCAACTATATTCAGAAGCCATAATTTTTTCTGTGGTTACTAAATGTTTCTGAGCATATGTGCAGGGCGTTCTGAAACAAGAACCAACGTTATAAAAAAATCAGTTATGCATGACTGAAAGAAATAACTACTAAGCAACTTAAGCATTAAAAAGTCATCCTGATCTAAGGTAAATTTAATTGAATGAAATTCAATTCTTGGTTTATTTGACTGATTAAACAAAGGAAGTGGCCAATGCTACAAATTAGGGAGAATATTCATATTGAAGGTGTAGGAAACTAGCAAATAAATATTCATGTAGAATTAATTACTTTAAAATAAACATCTGTGCAATCTCTTTTCTAAGTAAATTTTCCATTTTTCTCCCCACGCCAGAGTCACAAATGAACAGAAAGATCACATCAACCTTAAGCACAGCTTTAAAATATAAATAGAGCCAGAAAGAAATCAATGAAACATGTTCAGCCTTTTTTCCTATTCCAATTTTCTGAACCTCTGATTTCCTCACTTATTTTTATCTTATTGTCCTCTATCTTTTCAAACCACCTCAACTGTTCTACTGGAGGTCAAATATTAAAATACAGTGTATGTATATTTGAAACTTTAAGAAAACTATGTATTATTTTATTCAGCCCTAAGCTTCAAAATATAGTAATAATCTAAATGTGCTTGTGTATATTAAAAACATATATAACATTAATATATATAACATTAATAATGGTATCTGTGTTATAATTTCTTCTTGATACTTACTAGTGTCCTTAGTCATTACTATTGTGGAATAATAATAACAAGAAAACAAGTAAAAATATGAGTTTAAGAATACAAAATATAAATTTAAAGGAGAAAATAAACATAGTTTAGAAGATATAAAAATAAATTACATTATGAACTCCACAGCTACATTTTTGACTAAAGAATTACTGTTAATAGTATAAATTGTAAGGAGAATGTAATGGTCTAAATTAAATAAACAGAGACTAATTATCACTAGAATAAATGGTATGGCAGTTTTCCTGATCATAAAGATGCTTTTAGAAACCTCGTTCTTGAACTTGAATTCTCATCTATATTTAGGAAGGTATTCAGAAATATCACAGAGGAAAATGACATTCAGTTGGAAATGCAAAAAAAAAAAGAACTAAAGAAAAAATGTATGAGATAAGCCCCATACTTACTCATCTCTCATCCTAGAGACAATTTCTCAAATTTGACTTAGGGAGGTGAAGTCTAAGGAGAATGGAGTGGTTCTTACAGTGCAGGAGGCAGAGAGTAGAATGAAACGACATTAGTCCAGTGGGACTTGCAGAGCAATACAGGGGGAGAGGGACACTGTGAGGGGTTGGGGTTCCCCAAGGTCCTGGACCAGAGACTACTCTCCTCAGACTGAATGAAATTTCACAACGCCAAACAGAAAGCAGCTGCTGCAAAATGAAGAGGTCACATGGGGCCCATACATAGTGATGGCAGCAATTTACATTATTACCCATAGTTTGCAAGAGTTCCCTCGTCTTCCTATCCTTGTCAGCACTTACTATTCTCCACTTTTTGTAATAGCCATTCTAACAGGTATCAGGTGATATCTCCTTCTAGAGTTCATTTGCATTTCCCAGGTGGTTAGTGATGTTGATCACCTTTTCATGTACCTTTTGTCATTTGCATGTCTTCTTTAGAAAATCTTCATTCAAGGCCTTTGTCCATTTTTTTCAAACATTGGGTTATTTTTATGCTATTGAGTTGTGGCAGTTTTTTATGTATTTTAAATATTGACCCCTTAACAGATACTCAGTTTGAAATTTTTTTCTTCCATCCACAAGTTGCCTTTTATTGTGTTGATTATTTCCTTTTTTGTTCAGAAGGTTTTTTTCATTTAATATAATAAAATGTAGGCTATTCTACATCTATCTGATTTTTTATTTTTATTTTTATTTTATTTTTTTAAGATTTTATTTATTTTTAGAGGGGAAGGGAAGGAGAGAGGGAGAGAAATATCAATGCATGGTTGCCTCTCGTGCATCGCCTGCTGGGAACTGGCCTGCGACCCAGGCATGTGCCCTGACTGGGAATCGAACCACAGTTGTCTGGTTCTCAGGCCTGCGCTCAATCCACTAAGCTACATCAGCCAGGGCTATCTGATTTTTTTTAAATTATCATATAAATAAAACTCAAGGTCTACTTAGATTACAATGTTTAAGCCAGGGGTTTTTAGAAAGTGAACTAGTCCCCTGGGGAATTATCAGAAATGCAAATTCTTGTTACCTATCCCAGAAATACTGAACTGTAAACTCAGGAGTTGGGACCTAGTGATCTCATTTTGTCAAGCTCTCCAAGTGATTGTGATACATACTTGAGACTGAAACCATTGGCTTTAAGGCATTTATTGTTACTTCCTGTCAAAGGGACCCAGGCTGAATGTTGTCAGGGGTGGTGAGAGGTGATTTTCCTGCATTACCATTTCCTGAACAATGCTTTAAAAAGTAGACAAATGAAAAGGCAGATTCAGAGATGTACATATATTTCCAAATTCATCAAGTTAAATATATTACTTTCATGCATTAAAATGTACAGCTTTTGTAGGTCAACCATATCCCAATAAACTGGTTTTTAAGAAGCCAAGCATCAAACAAACCAGGATAATTGTCATTAAATATCCTCACCATATTCCCAACTTGGTAATCTTTAATAACTAAAGTACAATATACATTAGCCTCTCGGAAAAATCTTCCAAAAATTGCATTTTTTGGATATCAAAAATACAACTTGAAAAATATGTCTAGTCTGAGTCTCCCTAGAACTATTTAATCCTTTGTTTACAATATGAAAAACAATCAACTAAAACATTAACTTCTCAAACAGTGCCTTTGGTTCATGTTTGAATTTTTTGAACATTTGACTCAACAGACTAGTTAATTTGGTCTGGATCAGAAGTGCTTGGGAATGACACAGCAGCTCTCAACATGAAGAATGCCAATGATTTCTAATGCCTTCATTAAAATTCTAAGCTCATTGAATTATTTGTTTTTCATTTAGTCTCAAAAATCTATGAAATTTAATTTATACTCTGAATTTCTGAAGTATAAACATCTATTTTAATTAAAATTCAGTCACAACAGGCAAGATTAACTGGGACCAAAAAGCCCAAGAGGAAATTATAGTAGATTATTTCAAGTCTGAGTATTTCAAGAACTCCTTTGTTATGCCAAGATCCATTTATTAAGATTTTCCTGTCCTTGCATGGTTTCCTCACAATAAATTTTACTTTCTAGTCAGTTTCCTAAATGAGTACCGGGAATGCCACTTGTAATTCTCAGAAGAACTTAGTAATGATGAGCAAAATTACTTTGATTTATGTTACATTATGGAGATGCTAAAAAAAGAAAGAATAGAAAGCTCTGTGTTAATTATAAACATAGTGGTGGGATCATCTTAATACATACGGGAATATCAGAGACAAAAAGTTTTTGACAGTTTTACTCTGTCAACACAGAAACTCATTTAAATATTTTTGCAATATTCAACATTAAACGAATCATCAGTCATGTCTTTATTTCATGTGTAAAATGACAGGATGACAAAAATCAAAATGATAGATTTTAAATTATATTTGTGATTTTTTTAAATTTTACTTCAAGAGTATGAAAAATTTGAACTATAATGGTGTACATTTATATGTTAATATTTTTTAGCATAGCTAAGCCATAATAATGAATACCCCAAAATGTCAATAACACAAAGATAATGGAAGTCTATTCCTAGTCCAGTGCAGTGTTCCTGATGAATAGGCAGTTCTCCCTCATGAAGTAAGAAGTCCAAGCCCTTTAAATTATTTGGCTCTCTCCACCCTTTAAGGCCTTGTTATTTCAGGAATCCGGCTGGAATGATGAGAGAGACAGTTTGGGGGTGAAAACAGTAAGTTTAGTTTCAAAATAGAATTCATCACTTATCTCACGTACCATTGTGTAGAGGATAGTCATATGGTATCCTCTTAGTGCAAGGAAGGTTGGGAAATGTAAATTAGCTGTGTGATGAAGAAGAGAAAATGATTTTTTGGTGAACTGGTAGCAGACTTGCTGCATTCATTGACAATTTAATATTAATTTAATACTTTTCAGAAAGCTTAATTTATAGAGGCATTACTAAAATGGTACTGTCATAGTTTAAGTTTTATCCACGGGAAAAATACCTAGATGATCTAAGTGATGATTTAAAGATAAGGAAACTCTAAAATACGGTTCAAAAAAACACAGTAAAATTATCAACCTAAAACATACAGCTATGTATAACAATAAAAGCTGTTTTTTCTAACTTAACATTATCACAGCTAAGAAGAATAAGAAGATTCCCTTAACAATATTGAATATTCAGTTCATATGTGAAGTTCTCTTCATGATCCCCAAAGTCTCTTGTAATTTTTTATCACATTCAATCAAATTGTAGACACTATCTTTAGTATATATATTTCTATCTAGAGCAGTCCCTTAAGTGTGTCTTTGTTTGCTTTCTGTGATGCATATTTTTGGAAGAATTTAATGAGCTCTCTGGTGCATTGTCCCCCTCACTCTGGATCTGTCTAAGCAGACAGATCTCACCATAGCATTCAATCTGTTCCACTATTCTGTGTATTCCCTGTGGGACTGACTTCTAGCTCCATTGAAGTTGATCATGTTGGCAAGAATACTTTATAGGTGATGTAGATGTTGCATCACATCAGTGACACGTATTGTCATGTCATTCCACTATCGGTTTTGCTAGGCTTGATCATTTGGTTAAAGTACTGCTCACCAGAATTTCCATTTAGAGGAGTTTGTTTCTTTCATTAGTAGTCTGTGGGGTTATCATTTGGCAAATGTAACTATCATGGTTTCCAATGTACTTCACCCAGTGATTATTTTCCTTAAAACTCATTATAATTGGAGTTTCAGAATGTTTTCTAAAAACTCTAAGATGGTATATCATTTACTAGTCACATTTTTTTTTTCTGTGCAGAGGAGGGTTTCTTATCACTGTGTCTTTGTATTCACTTATTTGTTAATTGAATATATGTATGAAATCAAAATGTTTAATATATAACCAATTAGTATTAGTTTGATGTTTAAATGATACTCTGATCAAATGTTAAATCAATCATTAAAAATGTTCAATGTTTTTTGTTAATCCTTTGCTAAAATTTCTTATATTGAGTTTCATTGATTGAAGCTTATTCTTGAATATATTTCTAAGGAAGGGATTATGGGTAGTTATCCTTGTGTTCTTGCTATTCCTTATTTGTTGATTCTTATGTATTCTATATAGCTTGCTATTTTCTATACTGAGTGCATGAAGATCTTAAACAGATATAAAGTTTTATTTTTTAATTTTTACATTATTTTCTTATTATATGTTCCCATTACCATTCATCTCCACTTCAGATTTAATTTGTTTTAATTTTCTATTAAAGAAATAGAAGATAGAGAGTTCATACCCTAACAAACCATCTTCTCTTCTCTTTCCTGGCCAGATCTTTTATAAAGGAGGTGGGGGAGGAGGACACAGAAGGTGCAGTGAGGGCTTTGAGCTTCAGAAGCTGCAACATTCCGGTCCTAGGCAGTTAGCAGTTCCCAAAGTAGGGGGGTGGTCGTCTGCTCCCCTGGAAGACAAAAGGCCCGGATGCCTCCAACTTGTCCCCAGGCGGGGTCATCTCCAGCCAGTGCCCCAGGAGGCCGGCTGTTTTCCCAGGAGCCAGGATGGTTCTTACCTGTAGTTTCTGAAACAAAAGCTTTAACATACACATTACTTGCTAGACATAACTTTTTACCTTAAGCTAAAATTTTCCAAGCCTTGAGTCCCCTATCAGTACATTTTATTTTGTACCTGACTTATTCTTCTTGCCTGAACTGAAGAACCAATTTTTTTAAATAATTAAAATATAATAGTTTTTCTAAAATACAGTTTTGCTTTTTTTTTTTCAGTTTCACCACTCCAGATCAATTGTTCAGGCCTAAGAACAATCATATCAATATATGAATTTTGGTATTTTTTTATCAGGAAGCTTTATTTTAGTTTTGAATATTAGTTTTTTTCACTCTTTGATTTTTGTTCTTTATAGTCTACTATATATATTTATATACAAGTATGTACATATGTGTATATATGCACATATCTAGGTGTTGCGGAAAAACAGACTCTTACACGATTTGGGGTGATGGAGTAAGCCTTTATTCACACGAGCAGACTCAGAGGAGACAGCCTCCAAATTCTGGGCTCGGAGGAGGGGTTAGGTAGGTGATTAAATACTCTTGTAACAAGGCAGGGAGGGGTGGGGTCACGTGGTACAAGCAGGAAGCAGGAGTGTGGAAGCCAAGGACACAGAAACAGAGGCGGAAATTATCTGGGGCCCGAGACAAAGAGATAGCAGGAGATTATCTGGGTCCGAGATAGGGAGTCAGCTAGTCAGCAGGTCTAGTCTGGGGTCTGGGGGCCAGCAGGGAGTTATCTGGGATCCGGAACAGAGAGCCAGCTTTATCTTCTATTACATAGGTATTTATACATTAGTATTTATATATGTACATCTGTTTATCTTTGATCCATATTATTTTGCCTTATTACTTTCTGTTGTTTTTCACTCATCTACATTTATTACTTCACATGCAGTTTTTATCTCTTGTTCAATTGGTACCTTATAACATCTCTGAGGTTATGTCTCATTCTTCATTTGCCGTTTTGGTTCAGTTTACTTTTACACTTTATCTGGGAGGAAAAAATGGACTCAGTTAATGTTGAAAACCTGAAAATACATGTTATTGAGCATATTATTGTCTAAATTTACTAACCATGTGCTTAACTCACACTTCAAGGATCATATTAAAAAACATTGCATATTACAATCATGCGAGTTTTTATAATATCTAATTTGCTGTAGTTCGTACATTTTATTTCCTATTTAAATTTATTCCATAAGGGGGAAATTTGTATGCTGTAACCTACTTTGCCAGGTGTCCTCCCACACAGCAGAGAGTAATGTGTTTTCTCGTATCTAAAATTATTGGTCGGCACGCTCATGTCCTTACAGTAGCTTCGCATTGGTATAAATGATCTCTTCTTGTTAATAAAAATTTTGTAAACATTTTCCATACCAGCAATGATAGATGGAAGGTGTGGGGGAAGGAGTTTGGATGGCTTATTTATTTCCTTTAAGAGTTTTCTATTCTTGTGTTACAGTGAAGAGCAGGTCTTGAATAAATGGAACTTTCGTGTGTGTGGTAGGGGGGGTTGGTCAGTGTGTCTTCTGATTCTGATTCAGTGATGCCTTTCTATTTCCAAAAGTTTATACACTTGAAATACATGATTAGGTCTTTTCTTTCACCACCAAGCCTCCTTCCTGCGTTCTCCCTTGTTCCCTAGACCTGCTTGTGCTTCATAACACTGCTGCCTCTGGAATTTCACACTTTCCCAGCTCTTTCTATGCATCAGCTCTTACCCATTGTCAGGATTCCTGGGGCAGAAAGCTGTCTCCAGGGGCAGTTTTACTAAAAACCACTGCAGTTACCGCCCCTCCACACAGCACCCTTATTTTGCAATATTTTTAAAACTGTATACTCCTCATTATCGGGCTTCACACTCATGCCTGCTGCTCTTCAAGTGTTGGTTTCTCCAGTTATATGTAAATTGAATTTTACAGTGTCCTCTGTGTATTGATCATCCCGCAGGATGTGTGAAGCAGTTCCAACCGGAGGTTGCCAGCATTGTCTTATGTACACCAAGAACTTTCAAGCCAATATACCATAAATAGTTAAAAAAATCAGTGGAATTAAAATATATAGCCCTGATGTAATATTCTTAGTAAATTGATCCATTCAATATAAACACATGAAGAAAGATTAGGAAGACATGAAAAGACTAAAATTACTTCTGAGAGTAAAGATAAGACTTAGGTTGTTGTGAATAAGGTCTACAGAGTCACTCAGGAAGGCAAAGATTTCGTGTGAGGTTAACGAGAAGATCACAGGAACTCGGGAGGCAGCGAAGAAGAAAGCGACGGCTTATCTTTCCCGATTCATTTATTCCGTCAATACTGCGCGGAAATGACTTTGTCCTTTTAAGGTGCGTGTTTTTAAATTAGATAAAATATAGCAAAGGTTGTCATTTATTGATTTGCAGTTACTCCATGCCACAAATTTAGTCACTTGGAGGCTAACGAGTTTGCCTCGGACCGTACACCTGCTTCCTGAATTAGAAGGGTAACACGTTTTCTATTCTGTGCAAAAAGAAGGTCACGGTCACCCTTCTTTCTTCTTCTCTTAGCCTTTTCTTCTTCCTACTCCAGATCCTTTATTTTTTCTTATCACATTTGCATTTTTCCCATTGAAAACATAAAATTGAAATATTTTGGAAATAGAAAAAGATGAGTTTCCATCACCATGGGGTGGCCGTTGAAGGCATTTTCATCAGCGTTTTACCTTGAACCTATCCCAAAGGAGAACAAACGGATTCAGTTTATACAAAGAAACCTGGAAAACACCCGCTACTGAACATGACTGCTGTCCAGATTTACCAATTATGTGCTTAACTCACGCTTCAAGGGTCGTATGATGGAACACGATCTCTAGGAAGTTTGATCTCTAGGAGAAGTTTTAAACTGAAAGAGTAAGCAAGGTCTGTAGTAATATATTAACTCTCTTTCCCTGCCTGAATAAAACCAAGGCATTTAGAAGAACTGTGGGATTATGAATTGAAGTGTTTCTTTTTATTCTTAAACAATAGCCTGATGTTCAGTTTAGCAAGTTTCTGAGACACATATTTCTTAAGAACATGCTTTGGATGATCATTGTAGGAGAGATTTGTTTCTTTGTGTTTTCAGTTAGCAGACTGCACTATTTAAGGAACATTGATTGAGTGAAAAAAATCACTGGACTGGGGCACAGGAGTGTGTGAATGTGTGGGCGAGAGCAATGATGGGAATATAACTCAGATGGAAAAAGCAAATTGTGTTTTCATGCAGCAGGGAAAGGCTGTGGGGGAGGGGGCAAAACAAAATATTGTAGAACACAAGGTCACTGGAACTAGCCGTTCACCCATGTTTGGATAGAGCGGATGATTTCTCCATCAACATTCCATTAGAGTTATGGAAAATCCTTATTTCTAAAATGTTTTATAAGCAATAAGTATAATTACACAATTAATTATAGTGGCATAATAACCTCAATTATCCTGAACATAATTGAAGCTCTAATACTATGAAATTTTCTTCTTACTGACTTTGAAAACAAAGCAAAATAAGACTGAAGAAAGATAGTGCTTTTTCCAAGCAGAGTTATGAAGAAACTATTTTTCACATTATTTTGTGATACATGAACAAACTCGAAAAGCCCCCAAAATTTTGCAATGTGTTCTAAAGAAAAAAAATATTTTTATTATTTAATTCTGTGATAATGCTCTTGGTTACCTGAATATCAATATCTATCAAGAGATGATATCTTTAAGTGTAGAAACATCTAGATGTATAAAGATGCTGATTTTGATATGTAAAAATAGGAAATGTTTTGGGAAACTTAAGATGTATTCAGTGCTACATGATGCAAACATTTAAAGTAGATTCAAATATCAGTCTTATCATAGGAAATACCTAAGCTGATGTAGGAAAATTATGGAAACCGTACCAAATTTCAGAGATGCTCACATTTGGTAACACTGTGCTTTGCACAGTCATTGCTGGAGAGATTTATTTATTTATATTTCTATTGTCAGATGGCATTTAACAGCCATCGACTGAGTGAAAAATCATTTTACCAGGAGACAACAGTGTGTGACATTGAACAGTGTGTGAGCCTTGTTTACAAAATTCCTGTACTTTCTATATTCCTTTCAAAACTGTGATGATCTCACACATGCGGTTGAATTTTTATTTTGTAACCCTGAGAGAACCTTGGATGCGATCAACTTTAGCTCTGACCATGTACACATTTTTCCATGAGAACATGCTTTTTCTTGAGAACTATCTTATGGGTGCAGAGGCACCCACCATTACGGGTGCTGCTGGGCATTTTCCTTGTGTGCCTCTCACATGGGTCCCTTTCCAGATTAGCCTGGTCATTGCCAATCATTTTTTAATTGTTTCTTTATGTCTACGAATGCTTTAACCATGGCAACTCTGTATTCACACCAGACAACTTCAATCTCAGAATTTTTTTGAGTTTGACTCAGTTTTTTATCTTTTCAGTCACGGTGACCTTTTTCCTGAAGTCATCTCACAACGTGTGTGTGTCCGGTGGGTGTGCTGACCTCACGTGGAGGTTATCTGCGTGCATGAAGAACTGCTGAGGGACCTGGGCCGAGGACCTCTTTCATCCAAAGCTTTCCTTCTGCAGGGCGCCGCTTGTGATCAACCCCGAACAACATTTTGTGTGAATAATTAGTTTTTTGCTACAAAATATCCAGGAAGTCTTGTTCTCCTGTCGTATCTTTCTTCCTCTCTTCTATCTCTCCATCCTTCCTTCACTCTCTCCTTGCCTTCCTTTTTTCATTGTCGTTCTTTCTTTTTACTTTTTTCCCCATTATCAAGATATTTAGCTGACTTTTTCTGTTTTTTTTTTTTTTTGTTTATTTGTTTTGCCTGCAGTTGATTTCTTTTATTTTTTTATTTTTTTATTTTTTGCTGGCCTATGTTCTCCTTGAAACCACGGCTTAGCTAGAGGACATATTTCCAACTTTGCTCCTTGTGCAAGTCCAGCACCTTGTCCTCTGAATTCTAGCTGACCTTTCCCAGGTAAGGCTCTATGTTCATGGTGTCACCGGATGCCCTTGACATACCTTGGGCTTTAGCACTAGCTTATCCCTGTACAATCATGCTTCTTACTCCTCTTTTGGCACCGGGATTTATCTTACATATCTGTGAATGCAAATTCATTTTGTAGGGAGAGAGGTCCAAAAGTTTCAAGTAATATATAACTTCTGTAGTGCTTGTCTTTCTCAAGCACATTTTTGTATTCTGCCAAAGTAATATCTCCTAAAAGAAATCTAGAGACTAAAACACAAATTTTCTAATGTGGCATACAGGCTTTTTTCATTGCTAAGGCTTTATTTATTTATTATTTCCTAATGTGGTGTGCAGGCTTTTTTTTTTTTTTTTTCATTATTAAGGGTATTTTTTAGAGGAGTTTAAGATTCACAGCAAAGTTGAGGGTAAGCGCTGAGATTTCCCTTACACGGCCTGCCGTTTCTGACAATGCCAGCAGGTTAGCCCCTGGTTAACTACTTTCTCCTGAGGGCCTGCCTCACTGCCCGAAGAGTGTTCTAGAGCATTTCAAAATGGTTCCTTTCCTCTCCCTCTCCCAGGAGGAGGCTACTTCTCTCTGACATGTACCATGGAATCTGTTTGAGGTTCTGAAGGCATATCTCACAATATTGTACAGCGCCCCTAGGGCTGGGTCTCATGCAGTTTTTAAGTCTCTGAGTTCTCCCCACTGAGCCCCCCCATAATTCATTGACTGTAAGTTCTGGTTTTCCTTCCAGGGCTGGCTCCCCCGGGATTTCTGCCCCAGTAGACTGGACCCCTGAATTCTTTGTCTGTCTCTCCTAGCTGGGGGCTGTCCTTTGTCCTGTTTCCTCCCATACAAGGCTTTCCAAATTGTGACTGGCGACTGACTTCTTATCTCCTTCACCCTAAATTATACTTATTCCCCTTTCATTGTAAATGTCAGCAATATTGGATTGTGATTTTTTCAAAGTGCACTCAGTGCTCTCTGAGTTCAACTTATATATGTGTGGTATTTTTTACAAACCGTTAAAACACTAAAGCAAACATATCCTGAGTTCTAAAGGACATTTTATTTTTTTATTTTTAAATAATGCAAGAATCCATTGTTACTTATTTTATTATACATTTACTAAATTATTAAAATGTGCCTTTCACTATGTGTGTATGCATGTATTTACAACTCTATATCTTTATATCTTTCTTATATACAGAAGTTAGATTTATGGAATAATAATAAAAAAATTAAACCAAAAGAGTTAGGAGTTTTGTATGAGAAGCAACCAAAGATAATCTTGTTAGCACAATCAAATATTACATTAAACTTAGAGATTTAGTGGTATCATGCATAAAGGATAAAGTAATAAATAGCAAAAATCATGTTATCTTCTCCTAGTTAATCCTATAAAGTTTGGGGATAAAAAAATAATTGACATACCACCAATACCAAAAGAAATGTATGATATGTAACTTTTTCTTAGGGTCATTGCATCTGATAATGGACAATATCATTAGCTATGACTTTGAAGCTATTTTTAGAGCAATATATAGAAATTACAAAAAAGAGAAAAACTTCCTTTGTCAGGCTATGATAGGTTTGGATTCATTGTGTATAAGAGTTTTGAAACTTCTCTAGTAAAAGTGTATGATGCCATTGGAAATCAAACTTAAAATATAAAGAACAAAGTTTAAAACCTATGGCAATGAATTTTAGCATTTTTCGTTGACTACCAAATATAATTTTGAAAGTGCAGTTTGGGGCAGAAATTTGAAAAGTTATCTCAACATCGTATCTTCTGGCAAATGTTTCTAGTCTGACCTTAAAGACAAAAAAGCTGTCATTCTATTTTTTAATCAAAAACAGAGTTGATTACTTTCACATCTGATTGCCAAAGACTAAATAGAGTTCGTCTATAGAAGCCCCTTACACTGGGGACAGTTTTCATTATATCAGTGTTTTGGATTTGTGTAAATGGCTCGGATAAATAATTTATCCCCAAGTTCTGTACCATGAAGCATGGAAAATCTTTTTGAATAGAAAAATTGTATGATCAATTGTCAGTTGATATTATCTATTGACTTTTCAGTTTCAGAAGATTATTATTATTATAATTCCTGACTTTCTATATGGTTGTGTGTGTGCATATACATATTCAAATAAACCATATATCTACTGTGAAAATACAATACATAATAATTGAATGAGTTTAACTGATACACTGAGTTATTTGTTAACATCTCTGTAATTTTAATAGATGTGTCTTGTGTAAGAAACAAAGCATTTGTTCATCCTCTTAAGTTATATGCACTGCATGAATTACATTTTGTCTCAGAATTTTTTACATATTCTGTTACTTTCAGAAATTTATCCTCTTTTATTTTTATTTATTTATTTTTATCCTTGCCCAAGAACATGCCTATTAATTTTAGATAGAGGGGAAGAGAGGGAGAGAGAGAGAGAGAGAGAGAGAGAAACATTGATTGGTTGCCTCTCGCACAAGCCCCAACTGGGAAGGAACCTATATCCCAGGCATGTGTCCTGACAGGAAGGAAAGTGAACCCACAAACTTTCAGTTTACAGGACACTGCTCCGACCAGCTGAGCCACACCAACCAAGACAACTTATCTTCTTTTAATTTTGATTTTGTTTTTGTTGAATTTTTCTCTAGACTTTTATTGACTGGTCATTCCTACTCACTAACTCCAGATTCAAGATTTTTCCTTCCAACTTGATCGAACCTCCAAATTCATAAATTACTCTTCTAATTGAAAGAGAACTCAAATCAACTTTAGGAGAACCAATGAAAAACTGAATAAAACAGTTTTCACTAAGTGTCTTTATTTTAACAAATATGGGTTATCTCTTGCTTAAACAAAGGTGTGTGTCCCTCTATTTCTTTTCTCTGATGATGGAAATTGCTAGCCCCGCAGATGTTTTTCCCCACCCATACAAAGTATTATGTGATCTGATTGTGAAACCGTGACACAGACTTAAATGGAAGACAGTAAATAAATAACAAACATTTCACTCTTTATAGTGATATATGAAAGCATGCACAGTCCTCCTGGAGTCTGATATTAGAAGATAGTAGAGAAATGGTTGATGAAGAGCAATTGAATGAAGATAAAAACAAAACTTCCTCAATGAATTCTTTTTAAAAACATGTTTTTTTTTTCAAGATTTTATTTATTTATTTATTTTTGGAGCGAGAGGAAGGAAAGAAGAAAGAGAGGGAGAGAAACATCAATGCGTGGTTGCCTCTCTCACGCCCCCTACTGGGGACCTGGACCTTTTGGTTCTCAGGCCCACATGCTCAATACACTGAGCCACAGGGCTAAAAAATTTAACCATCCCGTTTCTCACTTTTTTTTTTTCAATTCTTACCAGCACAGGTGTGTTTTTATATGGTAACAGTATTTACACTCATTTTATGTTCCCCAGCTGGAACAGAGATAGGCCCTTTAATCAGTGCTTTCATAGGCATGCGAATGCCATTTTGGGAGACTGTATATAAATCTGTCTCTAGTGCATAGCTGCTCACTTTATTTTTATCACGAAACAGTATGCTTTGTGATTTGAACTGTCATTTGAGCTTTCTAAGTCAGTAAACCACTTAGAATAACTTTGCCACTTGGAATAATTAAGGACCAGTACAGATTATTAACAGCAACACAAACTTTAATTCTTAATTCTGACCCTATTTTATAGTCAAAGGGGACAATGAAAGCTCTGTCCTACATTCATAGTCTACAGAGAGAAATAACTCTTGAGAGGCTCAAAGGTGAAAAGATATATACAGCATTTCTCACTGAAATTCAAAAATTTGGTGACTCTCATCTGAATACTATACTAATTATTATACTTAACATATTAAATGATAATTAAAAATTAATAATGATATTTTTGCAAAAGCCTATTTATACCAGCTGTACAACATATTCCCAAATATAAGTTAACTTAGGAAACCTATTTTGGGCTTTATCCAAGGGTTCATGAATATTTCATGAACTGCTGAAAGGATTTTCAATGTGATCAACATCAAAGTATTTGATAAAGCTTAAAAGTCCTTTGCAGTTGACTGGTACATGCACTTCACTATATGAGCTAATTCATTTGCAGTGTTCTAATACAGTTTTTTAGCAAATGCAATTAAAACTTATGTCAATTGTGCAGTGACTGCTGGTTGGCAACTTTTGTCCCTGATTAGATGGCTGCAAGTCCTTTGAAATAAATAGCTGTAAACTGCCGCTAGCTGCTTTACAAAGTCACTGGATGTAAATTAGAGTAGTATTGATTATGGTTTTACCTTTGCGTCATTTTTAAAATAAATCAAGAGAAGGGGCTTAAACTTATTTATGTTTTCTCCAAAATTCTTGCTAAGTGCTGAGTAATGCTTGATATAATCTTAATTGACATTTTGTACCGAAGGGAAAAGAACAAAATATTTTTCCATGCGAATATTATTAAGGTTTTATGTGAATAAGATAAAATGTGTTTCTTATATTTTCAAATACCCTAGGCTTTAAATTTTATTTGATACAGATATTTTATTAAAAATCATTTTTATTTCTAGTATATTTTCAATGCGTTTTTTTTACTGTTGTAAGACTGTTTTGCTAATAAATATTTTATGACTATCTTACAAAATATTTTATTTAAAAGGCATGGCATGGCTCATGCCAGTTAAACCTCTGCATCGTATTATGCTAAGGTTATTCAATACTTCAAGAAATTCTAAGGTAGCAGCTTAATGAACCTCCTTATTATCTTCAAAGGCTTAAAAATCAATATAACTTTAAAGTATGTAACCTGCTCTGAGCAACAGAGCATTTAATTTTTCTTAATATTACATGTTTTAATGTACTGAGGTAAAAGAGTACACCACTTAATGATTGGCTTCAGTAGTATATTCCAAAGACTCTGAAGAAAATCTGGACAATTAGAACAATTATTTATTTATGAATTGCTGTCTGTATTCTCTGGTTAACATTACATTAATTGAATCTATGTTTTGTAGTGGTTTCAGAGCTTAGTTCTACTCTATTGTATATCTCATTGATCTTCCTTATAAATATTAAAACAAATGAACTTTTTCCAGTTTGTTAACATAAATAGTGTATCTCTGGAGCCTGGGAACTTACTGGAAATTTCTTGCATTTTAAATAAGACATTTCTAAACTTAAATCCTCAGAGATGTGATAGAGGGACAATTTTTTATTAAAGGTTTCATTCCAATAAAAGACATTAATGCAACCCTGGCTGGTGTAGCTCAGTGGCTGTGAACCAAAGAGTCACTGGTTCGATTCCCAGTCAGGGCACATGCCTGGGTTGCAGGCCAGGTCCACAGTGGGGGCCACATGCGTGGAAACCACACAATGATGTTTCCCTCCCTTTTTTTCTCTTTCCCTTCCCCTCTCTCTAAAAAAATAAAATAAAATAAAATATTTAAAAAAACATTAAAGATTAATAACTCTGATACATTTAAATATGGAGTTTTATTTATATATTTCTACTTTTATTAAACAATCTGTACTTGTAGAAGCATATGTAATTTCAAAGCTAGGTCTGGAAAAAGATTATACCATAAATTCACTGAAAGTAGATGACTTCCATTATATACAAGGTCAATGAACATTCAGAAATTCTAATTCTATGATCTTCAAAGAACTCAGAAGTGTTCTTCAACATGCATAGCAGTCCATTAAATCAATGTAGGAAAGTGCTAGTGTGCTCATTGGACACATAAGCAAGGATTCTCCCAATTTGAATGATATAGGCCAAGGTTAAGTTGTTGGGCAGGTTTTCCTTGAATAGTGTCTGTGTGGGCTGTAGTGGTGTCAAATATGTAATCCCAGGCATCCCTTGGACAAATGTCCCAAGGGTAAGAAACTTTGAACCTTAGTTCTGTGTGACCATGAGTAAATGACTTAAATATTCCATATTTCTTTTCAAAAATGAGACATACATAATGCCTTGTTGAGTCTTCTTAAGACTAAACATGAAAATCCTAAGAGTAGTACCAAGCTCAGTGTAAGCACTCTGTGCTGTGTAGCTATGATTGGTCCTTATTTTCATTTCTAGGGACTCCTGGAGGACACAGTGGGTGCATCATCACACGTCATCAGGCATTCCCTCTGCCGAACTAAGGCAGATTTCGAGACATTTCCACCTGCTGTCTCTAAAGATAAATGACCAGTATCCACTGAGAGCAAAGTAAGGGCATCCAAAGACAGATATGTTCCAGAATTTATCCTGAGCATGACAGAATAAATCAGATGGAAAGAAAAACATCTGGAGCCAACATATGAATCTCTTGATTAAAAAAACGTGTGTTTGCTTCTGACCCCAAGCACGATGATGACAGATTATATTGCTCTAAACAGAGTCATTACTCATGTAAACTGGATGCATATATGTATTCAAATAATTAGAATGAAGATTGGTGTTGTGACATGTAAATGATACATATATATACATTAGGATTGGTGAATTATATGTTTGTGTGACTGTGTGTATAAACGTACATATAATATATGGGGTTTATGTGTGTATATTGTATATGTGTACACACACACACATATCAAACATATGTTCTAAATATTGCATGGGATGTGTGCTATGGAAATGATTTTGGTGTGATGCAATGTAAGGACCCCACTCACCACTGTTGACTTTCAAGGTGAAAGTGGTCACCAAGTCAAAGCATGTGAGCAGCCTGTAGAAGGCAGAAAATGCAAGGAAATACTCTTCTCGGAAGCCTGTGGAAGTAACATAGATTTCCTGATACTTGATTTTATCCCACTGACCCCTTTTGGAATTTTGATCTCTAAAACTGTAAGACCATTGATATGAGCTGATTTAAGCTCCTATATTTTAAATATCTTAAATCCGTACTGATTGGTATATAATATGAACATTTCTGTATATTGTAAATTTGTGGGAATCTGTGGTAGTTTGGGGATAATTTGTTATAGCAGCAATAGGACACTAAAAAATTATCTGGTGTTTATCTGAAATCCAAATTTAATTGAGTATCTGAATTTTTATGTACTAAATTTGGTCACCTAAAATAAATAGATATATTAGAAATTAAAAAACATGTTTGAGTTGAACATTTTAATCATACAATTGTTGGCAATTTATGTACTAATTTTTATAGCATGACTCTATCTATGAATGACTATCTGATTAATTCCAGGATCACCCACCAAACTCAAAACCTCTGTGAGGGAAGAGACCAATAACTTTGTTCTGTGTTATCTCCTGGGACCTTGCCCAGCACTTCAGTACAGAGTAGGGTTAGACACAACATTTTGAAAAGAAAGACAGAATGATGGATTGAAAGAATATAATATGAATAGCAAAGAGTGATTTATTAGTAAATCACTAATGTATCATTAGTGATACAATGCTACAATGTTAGGGCAATTTCAACTAAACCACGATTGAGTACCTCGTATGTACTGAGCTGCAAAGTATAAAGATAAAAAGGGCATCATCTCATTCAGCAGTCAACAAATCACACAACTACAGGTAATATGTTGCAGTACTTGATATACAGTAATTTCTTAACATAAATTGTATCTGCTTGCATTTCATCCTTTACTTACTTTAGTATAGAAAAATTTTAATTTGAGTATATTTGAAACTTATTTAAGATGAGAACAATTAGAAATGAAGAGATACTCAAAACTAGGCAAAGAAGTGAAGCAGTTAACACAAGAAGGGAGACAGGTGAAAAGACAGAACAGGAAAGTTAAAGAAAGATAAGGAAAGAAACACATCTCACCATTCACAAGGAAGCAATGGAACGCAGTGAAGCAGCTTCCCGTCTGAGGTGTCCCGGCGGCTGGGCCTGCAGGCACCTGAGGCAGCAGAGCCAGAAAACCGGGCCTGGCTGACCACGGTCGCCAGCTCCTCTATCAGAAAAATCATAGCTGTATGCGTAGAGGGATGGTAAGAGGCCAGAGGGAAAAAAAAATTCTGGTCGGTATGTGTTTGTGCGACCAATCCAAACACAATAATTACTATGTCTCTAATAAGTTCAAAAAACATTCTGAAGTGCAAAGGATAAAAACTAAATTTCACATCTAAATCAATCAACATTCATTTACTATGTTTAAAATATAGTTGATGTTCTAGTTTTTGTAGACTACTTCCTTCATTTTATCACTAAACAGAACTGAAACGGCCATCACCGAATTCATAACTTTCATAAAATTGAGGGCTGAATCTTGAATGCTGTAGTATTTCCTTATAAAACTCAGATGTTTTAAAGTATTCTGATTATAAATTTATTAATGATCTGTCTTCATCTTCTATCCCAAGAGATCTACTATATTTATATGTCTTCTTAAATGTGATCAGATTCTCTACAATTTGGAAGAATTCAAGTTGTTATCACATATTAGATAAATTGAAAGACACTGAGAAAATATCTTTGTTTTGAACAGAAACATGCTAGAACTTGAAATGAGTAGGTGCAGGGCTTAGTTGAATCAGGGTAATACCTCTTCTTTAGTGAATAGAACTACTTTTCTTTAAAATGTACAAGTATTTGGACAACCCTCATAAGATATTTTATATTGATTAGGCAAAAATTTACTCAAGGAATCAGGGAAATATTATTACAAAAAAATACAAGATGTCACTCTCTTTTGAAAATTTCTGAGTCAGATAGACACTATAGTTAATTTTTTTCTAGGTATTTATAGCTCTTCCTTCCTTCCTTCCTTCCTTCCTTCCTTCCTTCCTTCCTTCCTTCCTTCCTTCCAAGGACCTTGATGTGACCCAGTCCAGCCGCAGGCATGTCTGCCCTGGGAAAGTGTCTAAAATTCAGGTATATAAACCAAGGAAAGAGGCTTTAATTAGGATTCCTCCAAAGTCAAAGTAGATATATTGGTATTTGATGCCTAATTGTCCTGTGCTAACTGATTTTTAAAACATAACATTTCTATGCCAAAAAGACAATCCAAAAAATTGCAATCTTTAAAATAGTATAACTTTATTTGTGCCTGTTGGGAAAATACTTACTTTCGGCATCAATAACGCTAGATCAGAAACAAACCAGAGTGATCAGACCTGAGACATCATTGAAGAACGAGGTGAGATCATGTACAAAATTTTCAGAAAGGAGAAATCATCAAATCGATATTCTTGGACTAGTATTTTCCTTCCCCAACCTTTTTTTGATGTAGACTTCCCAATCTTATGAAAAATCTGCACCGTGTTGATTCAATTTCCCCGTGCTCATTTGCTTCCTTTGCTTTTCAAGCACAGATTTAGACCTCTGTGTTTATGTATCTCATGTGAAAAGTACTTACATCTAAGATGGGAAGAGGTTAAGGCCTTGATGCTTAAAAGTTGAGCAATCCAATTTTCATTCAGGGAGCAATAAACGCTGTTACAAATATTTGATGTTTTTGAAAAGACATGGGCAGTAAACAGTTGTAACCCGCCACCCTTCTAATTTTCTAAGCCAGAAAACCATCACAACTCATTCTTTAAAAGTCGTTCTTTTTTTCCCCCATGTTTACCTAATTACCATTTATAAAGCACATAACGTTTCTTATAAGCCCGATTTGCATTAGGAAGAGATGAATTGGTTATAACTTCACAATAAAAATCAGCCCTGATAATTACAGTATTCAGCCTGGAAACATGGGTATTCATGCATAGCTGGTGAATAATTGTGGACAATTCAAGAGTTTGTAGAACTTATAAAGCCTTACTAATGCAAAGGAAAAAAACAGTTTGGAAAATAGCAGAAGCCCAAGCTATTTGAATAATACTATCTGCATAATCTTTCGAATTCATGTAATTTCTCCACGAGCATCACAGCTTCGAGGATGTACGCATGCCTTTGCCGCATCCGCCTTCAATCACAAGCTGTAATATCAAAGCCAGGAAAGAACTGATAATCATTCACCTTCTGTTCAGTCAGTAAAGAGCTTTACCAAGTGCTACACAGGAAGAAAGACTGAACTTTATACAAAATGAAAAGTGCAACCATTAACAACGGTATTAAACAATTCATGAATATTTATGACCCTTCTTCACGTAGTTTGATTAATAGTCTTTGAGAGCCCTCATTATTTAAATGATTTGTGGAGGGTGAGGTTATTTTAAAGTCAATCATTCTTTTCCCCTCAAATATGTACAGACTCTTAGGCTGAAAACTACATAGTTTGTGGCAAATATAAAACCATTGCTGGGAAAGGCAACGAAACATGTTTAAGTTCCTGGTGTATCCCGATCCCTGCTGCAGGCCGGTGCAGGGACAGGAAGCGTGTGGGTTTTTTGAAGGGGGAGCATGTCTTCTACAGAAGGGAAATGTAAAACGTGTTGAAAAACTGCCAACGAAAAGTTAACTAAAAAAAACTTCTCTGAAGAAGCAAAGCAGCATGAAAAATGTGTGAAGTGTATGTAGGTTGGACCCACCAAGGGTTAAAAGCACTCATATTATTTGGAGGCACTTTTATCCTGAGAAACCTGTAAACTGTTAAAGGGCCGGTAAATTGTTGCCCGTAACAAAGATCAAGTTCTGTGATAAAAAAGATGGACTTTGATTTCTTATAATTAAGGTTGTTAATTGCCTGTACCATGATTTTCTATAATTTAGGCACAAATGTCAGGGATTTTGAAATGTCAAATCAAAATGTAACTGCCTTATTAAAACAAATCGAACAAAAACCATTAAAAAATGCAACATGAAAAATGGCTGTATATTAGTAAAATGAAGTACAAAACTACACATCGTACAAATCTGTTTTCTTCCCTGAAAAGTGAGATAGCTAAAGAAATCTCCAAATGCCTATGATTTCGTATTTATGGTATAAATATCTTTCTAAATATACAAAGGTGTTTGATATCTTTCTAACACAAGGCAGTGTCTCAATTTTACTGGAATCTCAAGTAGTTATAATTTTGTAAATTGTGGGTTTTATTACTGTGTCAGTTTATTTAGGCTACAACTACATTGCTCAGAACGTGTTCACTCGATGGCCCAGGTTAGTGTTAATCACAAGGCAAACGTCTGTGAGACTTTAAAGGCAGGGATGAAGTAACGACCACAATTCTATACTGTGAGGAAGGGAGGAAGGGGCCAGTCACTGTGGTAGCTTGCACGTGTTGTCACTAACGTGTTTGGTCATTTTATTGGCATGTGGTCATCATCGGAGCCTGCAGCTTCTCCAGCTGCCACCAAATCTGCTTCTTCAACTTCTTTGATTGTGGGCGGGAATAAGGAATGGCATACTCTTCTCTACTGGCTCCCACACTTCGTAGCATCTGAACACTGTGACTAATCCCCTATTCTATTTCACTCATAGTGGTTTTGCTTCCCACTGAATGAGCCCTAATTGTTAGAAACATTGTTACTTAATAATTTTCCTAACAACGTTTTCAGAGGAACAGAATGTTAATGGCGGGTTGTTTGAATTGGGTATGGGTTATCTGGGAATGGTTCTGTAATCTGATTATATTAAAAAAATAATGCACTGTTTCCAGTGGTGAAGTGGCTATTGGTAGTCTAAGGCATAAAGTGGCAAAAGAGTTTCTTTTTTTTAATCCTCACAGTAGGATATGTTTTTGTTTGTTTGTTTGTTTGTGTTTTAGAGTGAGAAGAAGGAAGAGAAAGAAAGAGACAAAAAACATCTACATGAGAGAGAAACAATGATCCCTTGACCCCTGTACATGCCTGGACCGGAGACGGAACCCACAACCTAGGCATGTGCCCTGACTGGGGATGGAGCCCACAATCTTTTTGGTGCAAAGGGATGATGCCGCAACCAACTGACGCACGAGGCCAGGATGCAGAGCAACTTCTTAAATTATTACCTATAGAGTCTTCTATCGAATATCTGGAGTAGACAAAATTTTGAAGGATCAATAAGTTGCTAACATAGAGAATTTTCATGAAAATAAAGTGCATCATTTTTTATTTGGTATTTTCTAAATTCAGTAGGTATCACAGGTAAAATTCTGAGGGTCTACAAGTTTCCCGCCCCCAGGTGTTTATGCCTTGGATAATGCCCTCCCCTTGCTTGTATGCAGAAGTTGTGAATGTGACAGAATATCGTTCCCACGATTAATTATGAATGCGTTAGGCTGCCTAGAATCTACAGGAGATTATGCTGGGTGGGCTTGACCTAATTTGGTAGAGTCCCTAAAACAAGGAGAAACAGACGATCTGCCTGCTGGTCCTGACAGAGCGAACTGCAGTATCAGAGGAAGCATCACAGGGTAGGGACTGCTGACAGACTCCAGCAGCTGAAAAAACCAGGAGCTCAGTTCTCCAGCCACAGGCAAGATGGCTTTGCCAACAATCCTAATACACCTACTAGAAGACAACCCTTTGTCTCGGGTGAGACTACAGGTCCAAGTGACACCTTGATTGCAGCCTGGTAAGATCCCGAGGAGAGGACCCAGATAATCTGTGCTCAGACTCCTGGGCTACAGAAATTTAGTAAGTCTGTGTTGTTTTAAGCCACTCACTTTGTGGTAATTTTGTACAAAAACAATAGCAAGTTAATAGGGCCTTTTGTTACCTAGAAGTGGGATGCTGCTGTGACGTGTATCTAAAACGGTGAGAGTGGCTTTGAAATCAGAAAGCAGGCCGAGTCTGGAAGAATTCTGAGGAGTGGGCTCCAGAAAGACTACACACCCTTGAACAGACTGCTAGTAGAAAGACGGACTTGCACATTGCTGCCAGGGAGGGTTCGAAGGAGACGAGGAACGCGTCATTGTAAACTGAAGGGTGACATGTCCCTGCTCTGTTATATTTAGAAAGAAAAGGGACACTGAACATCATGATGCACATGTAGTTTCCAATTTCGATAAACTGGGGACCTTGAACTCTTAAAATTTTGTTAAGCCTCCTTTGCCAGTAGCAAAAACATTTCCTCCTTGTCTGAGGAGGTGGTCTAATTTTGCCTGATGAAACCTTAGTGGCCTCCCCTGTGGCATTGTTGTGAGGGACTTTTCACCCTCCTCAAGGCCTAACTCCCCACATCTCATTACCTCTCTGTCTATAACTGTTAGATTTATGTTCCGACAAGGCCAGGAACAAGGTACAAAGTGTGTGATCTATGAGAAAATCTGATGCATGCTAAAATTTTGCAAATGTATATAAATGGAAACCTGGAGAACGTGTGTCGGAATGAATTCTAATGGTGTTCGATTTAGTTTAAGAAATATAGAGTTAGGTCAGACTGAATTTAGATTTCCTAAACAGATATTCAACATTTAATATTCATGTCCATATTCAATAGATACAAGCATTTAATAATGTAGCTCCACTGTAAGAGAGCGCCTCTAATATTTTGCTTGGTTGATTGATTTGGCCCCAAATGTGCATTCCACTAAATGAAGGGGAAACACCAGAACTTTTTAGTATGCAGTGCAGCAAAATATTTGAATGTTGAAGGGGACTGGAATGCTTGAATGAATTAATCATGTAAAACTTGCTGATTGTGTCCCACAGAGATTTCAACAGACGGTCCTATCTGAGTGCAGAAAATGCGTTCCTGAGTGGATCCCTTTCATGCTTGAAGAGTTCTGCATGGCTATTTTTTGTTGGCTTGCAACGATAGTGGAAACTGCTGCCATTGGGATGAGTTCTCCAACTTTAACGAGAATGATCAGAGCTGGGCAAAGCCATGACTCTTCATCATCAAAGACATGCTATACATATTTACCATAATGGGTGACAGAGGTGATGCTCTGACCTGCAGAGCTTTTTGGCATTGGCTAGTTGGACATTGTATTGCTACACTGAAATGCATGGGTCATCAACTAGACTTGTATTCGTAACTAAACTCCAGCTTTGGTTAACAAAAGTGTTCAAATCACCATAACCGAATCACTGCCTAAGACTTGAGCGAATTCACAGGTGGTCTTTTTTTTATTCAATTATAGTTGACATACAATATTATACTAATTACAGGTGTATGAAATAGTGATTGGACATTTATATCTTGTGAAGCAATCACCCCATTAGGTGGGTCTAGCATCCGTCCGATGCCATACATGGCTATTACAACATCATTGACTATAATCCCTATGTTCTACTTTATATCCCCATGACTGGTTTTATAACTGCTGATTGGCAATGCTCTCTTTTTTTATTTTTTTAATTTATTGATTTCCGAGAGAAAGGAAGAGAGATTTGTTGTTCCACTTATTTATGGATTCATTGGTTGATTCTTGCAAGTGCCCTTATCAGGGATTAAACAGGCAACCTTGGTGTATCAGGACAATGCTCTAACCAACTGAGCTATTCAGCCAGGGTACCAACTTGTAATTCTTAATCCCTTTACCTGTTCCACCCATTTTCTCCATTACCCCTCCAATCTGGTGACTATCAGTTTTTCCTCTGTGCCCATGAGTTGGTGTCTGTTTTGTTTATTCATGTACTTTAGATTTCACACAGTTAAAGACAATTTTTTTTAAATGAAAGGGAGACCATGTCTCCTTAAGGAAGGATCCTTCCATAAAGCCACAAAATAAATACGCCCCCAGTATTTATACCTTTCCCTAAACATCATATGGTGATTACCAGATTGGGTGTGTTAGCAAAAAGGAAATAATCAGAATTTTGAGGAATCACTGGACTCTGTCTCTGAAGTGATCTAAATCCTGGAGACTTGAAACATTATTGTGTCCACCATCCAGATTTGAGGCTTATGAAAATTAAACCAGCAATAGAGTTTTGGCTAGATCTCAAAATTCACAGAGAGCCTAGTGGACCCCTGAACCCATCCTGTGGTTATTCCCAGTAATTTGTAATAGTCATCCTTAGCAACTGGCAAAATTTGCACTTTGATTTACTGGGGTCTTATAATAAGAAAGGTCAAGTGGAAGCCACTAGAATGGCTTCTGTCAACTAAGAGAGCGATTCAAAATCAATCGTGAGGGTTTTGCAGAGATTAGAGACAATCTGAAAGACTTGAAAAGTGGGAGGATGGTGATTCATGCCACATTCTCATTCAGTTTGCCTGTTTGGGTCAAACACAATCCAGATGGATCTGGGAGAATAACGATGGATTATCATCTCAATAACATGCTGACTCCAATCGCAGCTGCTGTTATAGATGAAGATTCATACTGAAGTAAATTAACATACCCCTGAGCCAGCACCTGGTATGCAGCTATTAATCTGGAAAATGCTTTCTTCCCCTATATTTGTTAGTAAAGACCATCAAAAGCACTTTTCTTTAGCTGAGCTTACCAGTAATAAGTTATTACTGCCCCACCTCATCGACATGTAGTAATAAATCATCAGAATCGTTACTTTTTCTCATCTTGGAAATGCCATCAAATGAAATTTGAACCCATGTATATTTGCAAAAAAAATATTTTTACTAGGTTAAGCTGCCATGCAAAAGAAAATGAAAAATAATATTGGCTTAAACAAGAGGGAAGCTTGTTTATATCTTATGAATCTCTCCCTATCTAATCTACCACTCTGGCACTGCATCTGAATCTCAAGCAGGAGGAAGGGGGAGAGAAAGGGGGCTCATGGAACCCCCGAGTCACCTTTTAAAGTTTCCAGGAAGTTCAGCTTACATCTGAAGTCAGCACTTACTCATGTGGCCATGCACTATGACCAAAGGAAGGCTTGTCTTCATGCTAGGCAGCTGTGTGTTCACATGAAGGTGACTGTTACCATAGAGACAGGCTAGTTCCTGAAAATATGGCCCACTTTGTCATTCTTCATGTAGCTATACACCCTCTGCTTCTTTAAGTCAAACTTGTTATTTTGCCCTTTATTGCTTTTGACTTCAGAATGGGCATTTCAATTGTAATTTTTGTCTGTACTTTTTTTTTATTGTTTAAGCTGTTACAGTTGTTGCCATTTTTCTCCCCTTCCCCTCCCCCACCCAGCCCCACCCTGTCCCCACCCCAAGGTAATGCCCTCATTGTTGTCCCTGTCCTTGAGTTGTACATAAATGTCCTTTGGTTAATCTCTTCACCATCTCTCATCCTGTCCCCACTCCCTCTTTCCAGCAGCTGTATGTCCTGTGCAGCTAAGCTCCTGTTACCATTTTGTTCATTAGTTTATTGTGTTCATTAGACTCCACACGTAAGTAAGATCATGGATATTTTTCTTTCACGGACTGGCTTATTTCACGTAGCATGATTTTCTCAGGTCCATTCATTCTGTTGCAAAATGTAAGAGTTCTTTTTTACTGCTGCGTAATATTCCTTTGTATAAATGTACCACAGCTTTTTTATCCAGTCATCCACTGATGGACATTTAGGATGTCTCCAAATGTTGGTTATTATAAATAGTGCTGCTATGAACATATATGAGCATATATTTTTCCCATTTGTGTTTCAGGATTTGGGGGATATGTTACACATAATTCCAAGAGTAACATGTCATTGGTGAGAGCTCTCATCCCGTTCCCACCAGGACATGTTACACGTCCAACAGGTCAGCATGGCCAGCAAATTATGAGGGACAGTTGGCAACTCTGAATATAGATTTCTGGCCATTGCTGCTCACCTTGAAGTACACTGGCCCCTCCACCACAGGGGAGATAGGGCTCTCAATTAGTTCCACATAACCAAGTGTATTTTTCTGGACCTGAGAAAATTCCGTAGGTATAGCTAGGATTTCCCTTTTCTGTGCATCCAGTAGATACTACAGTGTGTACAGTTTTGCAAACATTGAGAGGCAGCCACCCCATACATCTGGGTATGTAGTGAGCACAATTAGTTCTCCATATGCATAGGGATGCCTTGTGGTGGAGCATAACCACTTTAGATGGCCAAAACATTCCTCGCTCTCTGGCAAGAAGTATCCTATCTAATGTGGGAAGTTGTCTGTCTAATGCCCACTCAAGCGTTCCCTCCCCTGGTTTGACATTAGACATCTTGAGGAGCTCCAAACAGCAGTTGGCATTGGCTTTGATCAGGCCTGTCGCTAAGGCTTCAGGCCATAGTTCTCCAACAGAATGGTCCGTGGGGCTTCCTTCATCTGCTTCTCCAGTGTTGGTAGCAAGCCAGCCCCAGGCTGGTACCAGACACATTTATTTTTCTAATTGCCTCAGCAATGACCTTTGCCCATTCATGCAAGGTATAGAATTGTAAAATAACTCAGAGCTATGCCTTTAGGATAACATTTCTTTTTCAATTAACCCAGCAGCCTGTGAGTTATAGAGTAAATAATATCTCCATTCTATGCCGCTCTCATGGGCTCAGTGTTGGGCATCATTTCCAGTGAAAGGTGCACCCCAGTTGCTGTCCGTGCAATGAGGGCGGCCATGTGTGACACTCGGTTGTTCTAATTCCTTCATCCTGATTGTTTGGTTTGCTCTTTTGCAAGGAAAGGTATTACATAGTCCTGTTGCAGTATCTACATATGTTAAAGCATATTTCTCTCCTCAGCTCATTGGCAGAGGCCCAATGTATTCTATCTTCCAGTCTGGTATCGAGAGAGATTCTTTATGTGTATCTATCGGTACATGTGGGATGGGGCGGAAGCCCAAGTGACAACATAGCAGGCAAGTGGTTACTGCTGCCCTTAGTTTAGCAAAACAGAGGGGCAATCCAGCCCTCTCTGCTTCTTGCCATCCCTCCTGGCCCTGCTGTGCCCGGTCTGCTAGTCTGGATATTTGTGAGAGAGCCGGTACTCTGCTCTTTGCTAGAATATCAGCCTTCCTATTTGTGGCAGGTGAGTCAGACTGGTGAGCAGAAACGTGACAGACTGTCAGGCTAGCGGTTGGGTCTTGTAACCATGTGCCAATTCCCTGCCACATTGTGGTCCCCCATAATAGCTTCTTTAGTACTTGCCAGCTGCCTTGTGCCTATAGTGTGAGCCAGGTTGTGGGTCCCTTAAATATAGCCCGACTGTCTGCACATACCAGCCATGTGGGCCTTAGCTCTGCCCACTGGTTACTCTGTTGTACTCTAGTGTCTGTCTGGGATTGTGTAGCTAGCACCGTCCATACACAAGAATTGTTCTACTAGACCCATTTGAACATAATCTTTCTTTAGGAACAGGAACTGTGTTTTCATTCACTGATGAGAACATTTCTTGTGGGGGCTCTATAGCAGGCACTGAAGTGTTCTCATAATACATTGGCCCCACAAAGGCGTGCAATTCATTGCCCAAAGGGAGTGCGGAAAGGGCATTGCTGTGCTGGAAACATGCCTGTAATTTCTGTAAGGTGGAGGCTTTGGCAATGGCAGCAGTGGGCCTACAAATAACCCTTCTGCCCACACCATCACTGGTAGGGTAGTAGTGATGGATTCTATTTGTTGCAATGCTTTATACATACAGTCCAAAGACCAGTTGTTCACCAGGGGCATAGCAGGTGTCCGTATCCTCCCATAATTTGCCACCGGAACTCAAGGGGGACGTTCTGTTGTTGAGTTCGCCATAGAGCCTACTTAGTTCCTTCAGGGCTTTCAGTTACATTCGAAGACACGAGTACCCCAACAAGGGGGGAACCCAGGGCCTGTGCTCGGGCTACTATGACCTTCACTTTCTCAAATGTAGCTTCCTGTTTACCTTCCTGTAGCACCGATGAACGTCTTTCTTTACCAGTACAGAGGTGCAAACACTGAACCAGATGGGGAATGAAAGCCCTCCAGTATCTTAAAAGGCCTAAAAAGTTTTGTAACTGTTTCACTGTCTTGGGTCTGGGAAAGAAAATGCTGTACCTTCTCAGTGACAGTGCCTGGTAAGAGATGTGTCTTACCTGACCAGGTGATCCCTATGAAATTTATAGCCGGGCTTGGGCCTTTTAATTTTTGTGAATCGATGGCCCGTCCTCTCTATTGCAGGTGGCTCGGCAAGGCCTGCAACATCTTCTGTAGCAGAGGCCTATCTTCACAGGCTAACATTATGTCATTGATGTAATGAGCCCATTTCACAGAGGTCAGGGAGGAAAGCAGGGACAGGTTCCGAGCCACCTTCCCATGGCATATGCTGGGCTGTGTAAACAGGCTTGAGGGAGCAGTTGGAAGATGTACCCGAAGTGGGAAACTATATTTTTTAACAGTTTCTTTGTCACTGTGAGAGGACCAGCATCATGGTAAGGGAAGGCTTCTACCCACCCAAAAAAAAATGCATTCAACAAAAGTGTCTGTTGATGAACATACTAAGTAGTAAGTGAGTGAAGTCCAGCTTAAATGCATCCCTTAGGTATAGAGGGATGCAAAAACTGCAAATAGGGTTCCCAGGGAGCCGTGAAGAACCAGGTGACTGTTTGGGGTTTCCTACATCCATGCATATTTATTTAACTTACAACCATTGTCTCTATGTTGTGATTTCCCTGGCTCAGGATCAGACTGTTGCCGCATTACAAAGGCATCGGAATGGCTAAGTCTGGCAATGAGGGGTCATTTCTGCAGAAGCAGAATAAACATTTTGGTGCTGCTGCCTTTTCATGAAAGTCAGCTAGGGCATTTGAAATGCAGAAAGTACGTTTTTACTACTGAGAAGATTCTGTTTTCTCCAAGAGCTGATTAAAACAACATAAAACACAATACAGTATTTTTTCAGAAGCAGACCCACGGGGCCAAGTTAACTTTCTCCTTTTAATAGAGAGGAGAACCGACTCTAATTTTATATCACCTGTTTTTGATATTTAAACACATTTGTTTAACTAAATCAATTTTAATCTTAGTATATTATCCACAATAGTTCCATGAGACTAAAGGTATGTCTGTTTGGTTTTAATATTTATTTGTTTATTTTGAGAGAGAGGAGAAGGGAAGGAGAAAGAGAGGGAGAGAAACATCAGTGTTCGAGAGAAACATCCATCAGTTGCTTTGGTTGCATCAGTTGCTTCCTGCGCTCCCCCAGCCAGGGACCTGGCTTGCAACCAGGCATGTGCCCCAACTGGGAATCGAACCAGCAACCTTTAGGTTCATAAGCTGGCACTCAATCCACTAACCCACACCAGCCAGGGCAAGACATGTTTGTTTTCATTAACCCAATATGTTTAAACTGGCTTTAAAGCAATTTGTTTTAAAATCACATGATTCTGAAAAGCATGTAGACTACTTTCCATATTTCTGAGAAGTTTAGCATATTAATCTTTACAAGTTCTTGTTTGTTTTAAAGCCCTTTAAACATAGCTTCTTTACAAATTCACAGTAGTATCCAGAGGTAGAAATACTACACGTAAGAGGGGGGACCAAAAACACCCCAGAATTTATTTATTAAAAAGTTGTGTAATACTTCACATGTTTGAACTTCAGTCCCCATCAAAGTCTTCTCCATTTGATGTAATACATATATTAAGACATTTTCTACTGCTCGAGTTTTTGAACTGGTCAATTTTGATGCCTTTTAGTTCTTCTGCCATTTTTGGTTTCACCGCCTCCAAATCAGCAAAATGTTTTCCTTGGAGGATGTTTCATCAGGGGAAAAAACAACAAAAAATGTTACCCAGGGGTCAGGTCAGGTGAACAGAGAGAATGGGGTACGGGATCATGCTGTTTTTGGTCGGAAACTGCTGAATATTCAGTGAGGTATGGGCAGGTGCACTTGTAAATAATCAGCCATCATGAAATGGGCAAGCGCATGCACCGAAAGGGTCTTCAAAAAATCACTGAAGCCAAATGAGTCCTCTCACAACACCACCAGCTGGTGCACTGATACAGATGGCTTCCTAGAACACTCACCTAGAGTGGAAGTCTGTACCTCAAGGGGCCCATCCTCCAGAAGATAACTCCATTTTGGGAGATCCCCTCTCTTATATGACACATATATAGACACACAAATGTACAAGCAGATATAAACAGAGACTCCATGGCTTCCATAAAAAAAGTGGGATCTGTTTATAGGACATCTTCCCCCTTCAACCTTTGTCAGCCAGTTCTGATATTAAGAGATGTAGACATTCTAATATACTTCTTTTTAGTGTCACTTGTTTCTTTAGCTTTTTAACCTTGGCTTTGACTTCGGCTTCAAAGTGGGCATCAATGGTCAGCTGAACAGCCCACAAGAAGGACCAGTCTATAGCTGTGGCCATAAGTCTTCCTGCCTTGCCACCGTGCAGTTCCTCAAACAAGTGCACGGGAGCAGCTCGTGTCGAGGGGCATGCCCGTATATGCATGGTTACATAGGCATAGTTACGTGGCAGGCTACATGTATCTAGCATACAGACCACCCCTCCCCACACGGAAGTGGATGCACAACTAGGCATTTCTCCCCTGCTGATGCTTCCTTCCCATTCATCGCCCATGCTTCGGTTTTCTGCCTTTTCCTTGCTGGCTAGCCCATTGTTTTGGAAGAGGGCCAAGTATGCGAACTGGCCCCAAACACCAAAAGAGCTCAGAAACCCGAGAGTGAGGCAGATGAGCCGAGCTTGTTGATTAATGAATTTAAGGGGGGACTTACACACAGACACGCAGTGTTGGGTGGCATCAAGATGACATGGATCCCTGCGCCTTCCCCCACCACATGCTTGTCCCCTGAGCAGATGGTCACAGGGATTCGGTGCAGCGAGTCTCTGATGCCACAGTTAGATAGCATGCAGGGCAACTTGCCCCAGAAAGAGAACTAATGGAGATCCTATGTGGATCCAGCCAGAGCTCTGCCTCCATATTCCAGAGATCACCTGGTGGAAGGGGAGGGGTCAAGGGTCTGGGTTCATCCAGATGTCGAGATGTCGGATCAGTTTTAATGCGGAGTCACTTATTTTCTCCAAACTTCAGCATTTTTATCTATGAAGATTTATATTCCAAATGGTGGGTGTTTTGTACCGCTCAATAAAATTTGTTTCATGAAAAATATAAATAATATAATAAACATCTGTGCTGACTAGAACATTTTGAAAAATATACTGTAGATCGCTAGACGAAGTAGGAACAAGATGGCAAGGGAGGCTCCCCTACTCATTCCTCTTTGACATAGAACAGGAAAAATAAATCCTGAAAGGTAGTGATTAATCAGAACTATAAAAGTTTTCTATTTTAAAGAGATCTTTGCAGTTATTTTATCTAACTTCCTATTCAATGCATGGATTTTTTTTTAACATTTGTGATCCAGATAGGAAGGAATTTAAGCAAATTCTTGAATAAATCTCTAACCAGTTGAAGATTTACACTGAACTATTTTCGGAGCATGTCTTAGGAATCTACAGAGCAGACTGATAACAAAAGCCTCTAGAACGCAGCGACGCTTGCTGCCCGTCAGGGACGGTGTTACAACTCCTGCGACAGAACTAAGGCACCGGAGCAGAATGTGCAATGAAGGCCGGGGCGGCAGGCAGCAGGCAAAGTCGGCACAACTTTCAAATAAGATCACGTCAGTGTAACCAGGGACTACTTCACTGACAGTTTTAGCAGCTATTGATTTAGAAAATGCATAATAAAAGCATAAGGGAAAGAACTGTAAAGAAAAAGATTCATTAGCAATGATATTGAGCAGCAAATTTGTGTTCTTGTTAAGCATTCTATAAAGCTCCATAGCTGGTCACCTTATTGATGATGTTTAAATGGCGCTTAGAATTGCAAATAAACTTGAAAAGATGAGTGATTTATTGGATTTGGGTTAAAAGTGTGTTGCAATCTTAGAGAAGCAAGAAAATTATTCCAGTGGTCTCTAATAAAGTCTGAAAAATATGAAAGAGGTGAGTTCTCCCCCTTCCTTACATGGTATGAATAGTAGAGAAAGCAAGCCACAAGTTTAATTTAAAATACATGTTTGATTGGGTCTTTTATCATAAAAAATATCATTTATCTCAGCCCTTTGTTTTTGACTTTTGGAAAGGAGGGTATATATAATATTTCATTGAAAGTATTAAGCATATATACTTCAGCAACAATTAAATATTTAGAAAATATAAATATGCTTTAGTTTTCTAGCAGGTGTAGACATGCTTTAACTTTACAGAATGGGTAATGAGCTAATACTCTCTAACATACTGATTTCTTTATTTCCAAAGTTTTAAAATACTTTCACAGGGTGGGTACAGGACACACCATCTATCATTTCAGAGGAAATCATTATCATGGTTGCATATTTGTTATAAGTGCATTATTTCTAGTTTTGTTATAGTCTGAGATGGAAAAATGACTCAAAATTTCAATTAATATTTGTTTTACATATTTGTTAAACATTTGTCTTTTATCTTACATTTCAAAGAAGAATCAGGTCTTCTATACATAATTGCCTAAAAAGATTTTGCAAGACAGATAAAGGAAACTACTGAAAACAAGCCTTATTTTTTTGTGACTGGGAAAGTCTCGGCTTATTTATGATAATTTGCTAATTGTGCCATTGGGGAACTGTGTTATGTTTTGGAAATAATTTCAGCTAAGAAGCTCACTCAAAATAACTTATTATGCTTGCTAAATTATATGTTATCGCAAAACATGTTTCTGTTAAATATTTACAATATTTTTTTAGGGAATTATACTGCGTGGAATGATTTCAACAACCTTTGAATATTTTTGAAGTTTTGATTCTTTTCAGTTTTAATTTTAATGTGTTATGTTTTCAAATTTTGGCTTTTGATTTGGCAAGTTAGCTGTGGTTTTGAAGGGTAGCTGAGTTGAATCTGAGTGTGTAATATTCATCTTTCAGATACTGAATATCTCATTTTTTTAAATGGACAGAAACGATACATTTGATGTAGTCAGCTGTATTTCTGTTTTGGAAATATTTTTAAATTGTGAAAATTTTATGATTTATAAACGTATTGACATTCAAACTTTGAAAACACTCATAAATCACAGCACACAGGAAGTGCATTTCCAAATGTCATAAGCTCAAAGTCTAGGAAACCCCGGAGTATACAGTACTTTGTTCACAGAAGAATCCGTCCGGTAAAACTGCTGAGGGCAAATAGAAAAGAAATTGCAATGGCAATGAAACGAAACTGAAATTCTGATGACCAACCGTAATGTAGGGAAAAGACTCAGAAGTTGCTAAAGCGATAACATTCTATATAAATGTATATATTATGCAAATGCACAGAAAAATAGTATTTGCTAAGAGAGACACTTTTTAGTTTAGTGACCTGGCCACTATGGAAAATGTCTTTCAGCTAGTTAAATTTTATCACAGATTTTCTCCTGATTTTTGGCCACCCATCAATTGGCATTTCCCCCTGAGTGTGTGGTACATGCTAGGAGGGAATATACCTTCTTGCTGCCTCATGAGGGTGGGTACTGGGCTTATTTCCACTCTCTCCGAAGAGCACGAAAGCTGCAAAGTCACCATTGGTTTCCAAGGGAACAGTGAACATCCCATGAAGAGACAGAAATATATTTTTGCAGATTATAGGACCACGCTATCTGAAAAGGTGGTATGACAAAATAAGGCTGAAATTGATGACTAAAATTATATTTATCAGACAAGCCAGATTATCACATTTGGGGAATTTGTTTTACAGTTTTTCCAACTCTGTAGGTCAAAGTTATTTGCTCTGCTTTGCTTTCTGTGATTCAAACTCATATATTATCATGGATTTTTGCAGGTGAGAGGAACATAAGATGCCAAAAACTCAAAGTGGATATTGCCCCCCAATGCTTTGTTAATGAGCCCTAAATAAAAGCTCTTCAATAGAAAGAAATATTGCATCTTATTAATTAAAACTGTACTTTAGTTAGTTTGACCTTAATTTATAAGACTACTTCTAAATATTCTTGGTGATTATCTCACCATGTATTATGATGGGAGGTAAAAGTTCTGATATTCCTATGCTAAAAGTGCTTTAATAAGACTGCAAAAATGATGATCTATTACAGAGTATAAAGGCCTTGCTCTATTAAATACTCTAATTCTTAAGTTTAATAACCTGTGACTGTGGAAACAGGGTATAGCAGTTTAATGGATGATAAATAATTAGTGGTAATTAGGAGCTTTATTGAACGAAATTTGGAGATAGATCCTGGGAATAAATATGACCCAGATGACAGGAGAAGACCGACCATGAAAGGGCCAAAGACTGGCCACAAAGTACAGTATGAGCGCAACCCTTGTCCTATATTGGTTCTTTCACATCCCATTGAGGTCTGGAGACCCACATGAATGCTTTGACTTAAACCAGGGTGTAAGCATTGGCAGATGTCCAGCACAATCTTCTGGTCAAGAGGACTTGCTAGCGTTCTATTTGTTTTCAAGTATACCTATCCTAAGAGGTACTAATACAGGCCTTTAAGATCAGGAGTATAAAAATAAAAGGCGATTGTTGCAATTTTTTTTCTTTGTCTGTAGCATTCAATTGCCCGTGATTGACTTTCTAAGGCTATTGGGCCATAATCATGGTGAACAGTATTCCCATAACCTTAAATTTGGTTCACTCAGAGTCTACCTAGAGAAAATACATACCTGTCACATAAAGGATGCCTTCCTAGCTTTTTCTGATGTCGACTAAGGATCAAGCTCCATGAAAGCATGGCCCAGATCTATTTTTTCACTGTCTCATCTACTTTCTGACAAGCAGGTCAAGAGATACTCAATAAATATTTATTAAGATTCATTCAACCAAAAAATATATACTTTTACCTACTATAAATGAGCATCTCTTAACAGACTCACTGAGTGTTTTGACATGCTTTTGTATTTTTGCCCATCTGATACCCGAGCAGTGGAATTTCAGTTCTCCAGCTCAGGTAGCAGGTGTTTCACAAGCGTTCCTTGGACTTAACTAAATTTCTTTGTTTTTAGATTGCAGCGCCTTTTCTAGATGATATATACCTGTCTGTATTTCAAGGTTAGGAGTTCTGTTTCTTCTGCTTGAGGATCGTTGTTTTTCTATGACTCTTGAAATCTGCAACTTATTTCCTTGTATTTTTCACCCAAAGGATAGGGCACCTTTCTAAGGTTATTACCTTTGTTTCCACATATTTTTATTCATTTCCTTTTAATTACCTGGAAGCTAGTGCCATAATTCAAAAAGCTTCAGTCATGTTCCACTATTCCCCTATTCAGGATAGGATCCTGAAGTAATTAGAAAAGTTGGCATACAATTTTGGAAATATAACATTATGGCAATAATTAAAAGATAGTATTTGCAAAACATTACTAACATGTGTTGCTAAATGCCCTAAAGAATAAAACTAAAAATACTTCTCCCAATGTACTGACCCCCTATTTTTTCCAGTCTCATGTAACCACAGAAAGCCAAAAGGGAGCATTAAGTACTTGTTTTTGCCCTCAGTGGGTGGAGAGATACGTCAGATGCAAGTGAATATCATTACGGTGCCACGTCTGTCTGAGAAACTACCCACCACTGATAACTTTATAGGGGCTGTTGCTAAGACATTTAGTAAGTGTTACAAATTAAGAGGAGACTTTCCCTAAAACATAGTAAATGATACAAGGAGAGCTAGGGTCATAATAAATGGTTTCTAGCAGTAAGAAATAAAATCCCAAAAGACTAGTAAGGCTGCCCATGGAATATTGTGTTTAGTGTGAAACCACTAATTATCTGTTGAGTAGAAAGAAACCAGAAACAGTTTAGAAAAGACTGCCAGAAATAATAATTAATCAACAATTAACTCATTAAAAGAAGGTAAATTAATTCCAAATATAAAATTTGATTTGTCACTTTTCAAAGTAATACCAAAATTATGTCTTCATTTCCCAATAAATTAGCATTGAAAATCTGAGTGAAAAAATAACATTTATGGGATGAGGGGCAATTAAGCCAAGGAAATGAAAATCATTAATGACATACTGAGGCATACATGAGAAAAAGCCTATACATACCATAAAATAGTCTTCATTAGCTTTACTATTTTTAAAAATGCATATATTTGTAAGGGTATAGCCATGACTGTGTCACAGAAAAATATTATTTAGAAGTTCTCAGATATAAATAAAATTACCAATTATGGGATGCAGTATGAGAAGCAACCACAATGAATCACAACATTGTAATAAGTCCTTCTGAACTTTATGAGATCCAACAATACCAGCATTCCTCTGTGTGTCCTTTACACAATCTCACAACATAGAATGGTTTGGAAAGGTAAACATATGGAAATACGGCATTTGATGAGCTTCTAGGAGCCATTAAGCCCATAATTATGTTTTCTTAACATAGAAGTATCTGAATGAGGCAATACTCAAGTCACAGACACAAATTAACATATTCCAGTAAATTCTATATCTGCAAAATATTTCTATTAGTTTTATTAAAAACAATATCAACTATAAAAATGATATCCTGTGAATATTTAGTTTAAAAGCAGCATTTTCTTTTCACAGATGAGGCAATTACTTATTTTTCATGTAAGGCTTATTAATCTTGCCCATTAATAAAGCTAAGGATAGGTTTTTTTTTTCATTTTATTATTAATATCATTTAAAATACCCAACTCATAATAATAAAAATCATTTTACACTCTAGAATGAGTTTATGCACATTGAAACTTTTTAAAAATGTTGACGTGAATTTCATGCAGACCTTGAGAACAAAAATATATAATAGGACAAAATAACTTTGATCAAAACTATGCTTTGCTGAGACAGTGTTTTCTAACTCACTGGTTATCAGCCAAGACACTTTGTATCCTTTGCAGGGCTCACCTGGCAGTGTCTGGAGGCACATTAGGTTGCCACAAATTGGAGAACAGAACCTGGGAAACCACTAACCCTCCTGCAATGCATGAACAGACCTTTAAAACAAGGAGGTATCTAGCCCCAAATGTCAATAGTCCTGGGTTGAGAATCCCAGCCTCCAAGCAGTCTCAAGATTGCTGGATATTTAGAAAACATAAGTTCGGAAATCAACTCATTCATTTTCTCCACGAGCAGTGAAAAATCTAGGTGTGATAACTGAATAATCAACACTTTCCTGAATAGACTTTGTCTTTGTTACCTCTTTAATCATTAATCGTGGTTTAACATTTTTCTTAAAAGACACAGCCTGTAAAAAATGAGTAAAATTTAAAAGTCTTATTAACATAATATGATTTAAATGGAATCCAACTTTTTAAGTTGGCCTTGTTTCCATGTGCAAAATTACTCAAAATTACTCAAATACACAAATTACTCAAATACACACATACACACACACACTGATTAAGATAAAATACTACCTTAACATTTGCATGACCCTTTAAAATTGACTGTATTATTCCAAGTGTCCTCCTAATGCCCTTGAATTTAATTATCTCCAGTATGCTTCTTTTGTCTAATATTAGTCTTTCTTTTTGAGCTTCAGAAGTGTTCAACATTTGTTGGTGCTTTTTCACAGACACTCTTAGTACACTGCCCAGCATAGTGTTCACTGCATCATCTAGATCATAAATAGACTGAGAATGTGAATGAGCTTGCATAGTTCATCAATATATCTAAATGCCACGCAGAATATGCTTCACATATACTCTCAATAAATATTTATAGCTGAATGACCGAATGCAAGTGCCTTGAGTCATTTTTAATTCTACACAATATCTTTTTCTTAGAGAACCCTGAACATATGAAACCCTTGTAGTTTATATATTTTGGAAAACAAATATTATCTTAGGTATTGATCATGAAGTAAGTGATGAATGTATTCATAAGACTTTGATCCTTAAGTCACAAAATACACAAGCAAAGTAATAGTCAATCATCCGGAAAGTGGACTATAGTTGAATAGTCTGTGGTGGATATGAGAGGTAGAAGGAAAACCTATTCATGTCACAATTTGTAAACTGCTAAGATAAAGTCCTTTGTTCAAATATTTCTTTTATTTTTGAAAAAAAATGATGTCTCTCGAAATCATCTGTAGTTTGTTGGGGAAAGTATTTTAATTTTATATCTGCTCAGTTACTGAGTAAAAGTGGTTCCACACTGAGTTGAAAAGGTGCACAAGCATTTACATGGTCAGAGACTCTGGGTCACTCTTATCCGACATATCTCCATAGGCACTACAAAGGATCACTGAAAACTAGAATAACTATAAGTTTCACAAATTAATATGCATGTTATTTATCAAATATGTTTTAGAGTTTAGCATATCTTCATGTAGAAAATTAGTTGCAATTGTTCAGTGAACGATTTCTTTTCTTTTCCAGAAGAAAATAGATCTTTAAACATCTTACCACACATCCATTGATTTCTTATGAAAATGTCTTTAGCATGTATTATGAATCAGTCTTCACACAAATAGGTACCTTTAAAAAAAGCATTTTGACAATTCTCAGGAACTATGATTACATTTTCTACAATTAGAGGATGTACAACATGTTTTAAAGTTACCCAATAAAATAAAAAGCCAAAGAAAAATTCCAAGGTAAATACCAACAGCAGTCACCAATTTGTAGAAGAGCTTTTTCCTGAGCTTCCTGAAGAGACCGCTTCTGTCACTGACTGCTTTTTGGTCAAGTCACATTCCCTATGCTTTTATTTATATTAATTACAGCCTGCTATGCTAATATTAAAGATGTGATGTTCCAGAGAAAAAATTAATTATTGCAATTATATGTCTTTTCATAGCTCACTTTTAGCTTCTTGAAAAACTGTAAGTAATTCCAGTAGTTATCCAGCAACATTTTGCAAAGAATAAATTGGAAAGTATATCTTTTAGTTTCAAATGTATATCAACTTACTCAAGTGTTTCTGGAACATGAAAATAGGTGGGTAAATTACCAGTGTTTTTTATTTTGTGGATTTACAAGGCTTTACACACTAGTTTTTATAAAAATAAAATGCACATGCAAACTAACAAGAAACTTTGTTAGTTTTAAATTTCTTTTCCATTAAATGCCAGAGATATATATGTATATCTCCAGTTTATATATATATATATTTGGAATTGCAATATATTTGGAATAGCTATATATATACACATATATATGTATATATATACATGTATTTATACATATATACACATATAATATATGCATATATATATTGCTATTCCAAAGAACATGCTGCACTATCTGAGAATAATTTTGAATGACAACAATCACAATACAATGAAAAGACCAACATAGTGCACAGTGATTTATTTCTTAAATATAGCCTATGATAGGTTGCTAAATGAAATAGAAAACATAAGTAATAAGAAATAATTTATTTTGGGGAAGCTTATATACGAAACTTGCTACTGATATGTCAATAATTTTTTTAAATAAATAATTTCATTAATGACCATATCTACTTTATCAGACTAGATTTTATCTAACTTTTGTGAATGTGTTGTATAGATATTATTATGTTAGATAACAGTGGAATGGCGTGGATATGAATTTTAAGTAAATCGATCCCAAGCCATAACTTTGGTATTCTTAAATCTTTTTATTTCAGAAATGTTTTTGCACTTCAGAATCACTGTCAGTCTTTGACTTAGATTCTGCCAAGTCAATCCACAATAGCCAGAAACTTCAACTTAACTCAGGGGAAAAATGGCAGGCCCTAGCAGCAAAGCACCCGGGGCACGTCAAATCTGCCAGTCCATAGTAGAAAATTAGGCAAGTGGATTAACCTTTTGGTGCTTTATTTGTCCCATTAAGTAGGTCAAGATAACTCCTGCCTTGCACATTTGTCATGATTTATGTATAAAACATGACACAGAGCACATACGATATTAAGTGAAAGCTACATGTATTTGTTAATTGTCATATTGATGATGTGACAAGATGGCAGTTCTTAAAAAATATGAAAGATAAATTCAAATAAATCAGACTTGTCGGGAAGTACATGTTTTACAAATGTTTAAAGACAATTTTATAAATGGCAGGTGTCACACTGGGGCATTCCAGGTAACTATTGAACTCTGGCCATGAAATCTCCCTAACCAGTCTTACAGCTTCCATCTTTGTGGATCTCTGGTTTATGCTTAAGAAAGCGACAGAATTTTTTTCAACACAAATAGACAGTTCCTTGGCTCCAAACCATCCATTGTCTTCAAAATTTACACAGAATAAAAGTCGAATGTCTTTCCACAAGCTACGTCCCCCTACAAAATGTTGTGCTAGGAAGGCTCTCTGTTCTGGTATTTACCAGACTCTGTCTCACTCACTCCGCCTCAGGCGCGCAGGACGCCTTGTAGTTACGGAGAACTCCAGGGACAACACTGCTCTAGTGGTTCCCTGGGCCCTCAACACGCTTCCCTCAGCTATCCCAATAATCCACCCCATTCTTCAAGTGTCTGTGCGCATGGACCTTTATCAGCTGACCCCTAGTTGTCCTTTTCTTTTTAAACTTCCTTATATCTCTTCATTTCACGTATCACTCCCTGATGATATTCATTCATTCATTCATTCATTCATTTATATTTATTCTTTCTTGCCCTACTGTTTGTGAACCTCTAAAAGGAAATGCTGAATGATTTGAATTTTCAGCACTTGTACACAGAATGCCCCAAGACATATTTATGGAATGAATGAATGTTTTTTCCTTTTTAATCTAAGGATATCATGTGTCCCTTTGTAACTCCTTGATACTTACAACAACCTATTACTTATTTCCATGTACAGTTTTATGTTTTGCTCTTTTTAACAACTTTTAAAACTCTAATTAGAGCTTTGCGCAGTGGCAGTATTGTACGTAGCCAATAAGGTTTATCTGATGCACGATTATTGCTAATTGAAAACTCTAATTGGCTTTAAATTCTTTTAAGGATTCTATATTTTAAATAAAGAAGACATTTACTTTAAGTTATAATCCAACATGAAATTTATGAACAGTTCAGGAGGTAGTTCTTTAATATTAGGATCCATGAAGTTTTCTTATACATCTATTTTGATTCTGACAGAGAGAGTCTATCCGTGAGTACTTAAATATTTAAATTCTCACCTTTAGTTTTTTTCTTTGTTATTTTGAGTAAAATATAAATGTTTCTGTAATTAGCATAGGAACATATATTACATTTTTAACAGATATTATTACCATAAGAAATTATTTAGCATCTTAAAATTATTTTGGTCTCTTTAAGTAAAATGGAAAATTATTTTCAGAAATTTAATAGTTTCCCTGCAACTGCAGACAACTTGGTGAACTCCAATTTACTATGAGATCAAAGTCAAACAGCATTACCCTTTAAAATCAGGCAAAAGCAGACAACTTCTACTATGCTTGGGTAGAACTGGCAAATAATGTAGGTAATCAATTTTTCCCTATTTTTTCGGGAGGCTTGCAGCACCTAGGGCAGTAGTCCTCAGACTTCTTCTAGTTACAAGTGAAGTAGACCTAAATTCAGTTCACTTGTGCAGGGAAGGGAAGTCGGCTCTCAGGAACTGCTACAACAAACAACAAAAAAGAGAGACATGAAGACAGTAAGAAATCCCTTTCTCATTCTCTCTTCTACTCTCACTGTTCTCCAACACACCTGGAGCTGTAGACACAGGCAGCCCAACTCTTGCCATCAGTGCCGAGGGCTTCCCACCTCCAGTCCTGCCTTGAAGAATTCAGTAGATGATGCTATCAAAGACCAATCCAACAACTTCACCTTAAAGTAAATGGTGATTAATGCAGCTTCCCAATGAATTTGTTGTATAGTTTGGACACAAGTCAGATTTTTTTTAAAAGTCCCTATATTTATTTAATAAACCACCTCTATGGCAAGTAACCAACTTTCATCCATAAATGTAACTCATGTAATAATGTCTCTCAGGCATTAAATATATGCTGATATAGTTTAGCAAAAAAAATCTGATAATAAAAATGAATTAGAGGAATATATGTCAAACGTATGATTCTTCAACCCTTTCTTCATTCCATCTACCGTTACCAGTGCTCCACTGGGCACCAGAGCCCAGCCATGAGCTGAAAGTGACGTGCGCACGTGGGACATGTGCGACGCAGGTGAGAACGTCTCCTGTGCTGACCTTCAAAAAATAGCAATTTCTTGAAGGAGATAGAAATAGGAATAAGTAGTTTCAAAATTACATAAGTACAAAAATAGAAAAAAAATGTTCAAAGTGCTGTCAGGACAAAGTAAGCAACACACAAAAGAAATTTGAGAGACACTAAGTAAAGGGAACACTACCTTCAGTGGGCAAGGACGGTATTCCCATTTAGAAACTTTCACTCTGAAGGGCATGGAAATAATACTTGGTAAAGAAAATGCCAAGAGAAACTCAATCAACTATTTACAGATTTAATGATATTTTAATACCAGGCTTTCAAGTATTGTCTGCATTTAAAAGCCAAAATAAATAATTTAAATGCTTATTTTCCCCTTTTCTAGACTCTTTATTTTCAAGCCATTTAAACTCAGGCAATAAAATAGGGAATAAAAATGGCCGTACAATCGCCACGTGCTTATTTCAGAGTAGTTTGTAAATTCAGATGCACACCTATTTGAGGGTAACAGTTTTTTATATTGGCAAACTCTCCTTTCTTCTTTACAATTTTATTGCTAAAAACTCACCAAAGTTTTTATAAATGCAAAAAGCATTCCAGACTTATCCTCATGAGTAAAAAATTTTTTTTCAGTTGAAACAGGATTTGCATCTATAGATTACACTGAGTTTGGCAATGAAGCCATTGCTACAGCTGCACTCACTTCAGTGAATTACTTTTTAATTACCAACAATTCTCCTCATTTGGCTTGGTGACCAGACAAACATCAGGGAATGAAAATACAGAACAGTGGTCTCTCCACTATAAACATTTTCTTAGCTCTACACATCCCTTTCATTCTTATTGTTATTTTTTCCTGAAATAGCGCCATCATTTTTTTCTTTCCGCACTCCTAAATACATTCAGGCAGGGGTCCATAGCCATACTCACTGCAACACAATCGAAACGAGAAAGGTCGCAGCCTAGTCATGAAATCAGCAGATCTCTCCTCAATGGAAACTTTGAACTGCCACACCAATGGGCACCACCTATTGTCGAAAAGAGTACTTCTGCTTCTGAGTTATCTCTGTCGGGCAGGAGTGGGCTATCTTTCAGGGCTGTAACCTTCCCACTGCCTCCTGCTTCTTCCAGAAAGCCGGAAGATAACTTTCCTGGATCATCTGAGCTAGCAACCTCTCTCTCTTATCTGCCACCGTGCTAGGCAACCTTGATACATAAGAGTTCAAAATAGTGCTTTTGCATCTCAGAACTAGGAAAAAGAGAGCCAGTCCAACAAAGAGGTTTGGGACACCCTCGGATACTGGGCTCATGCAAGAGCCTCACACTGTCTCTTTTTCTGGTTAGTTACTAAATCACACTCTCTTATGAGAGTTTTGCACTTCTCTTCTGTTACAAAATGAGGGCCATTATGTTCAGGGTCTGTCTGTGCTCCTCCTTCCTTCTTTATTTATCCTTAGATTGTATTTTATAACATCCTCTTTCCAAAAGAAACTATGCCTTTTTCTTCAATGTTTTAAAACATTCCATTTGGCAAATCAGGTCCTAATGCAATATGCATTATTTTCTTCACCTTAATAATTACGAAGGCAAAATACTATTCAATGTTTCAAAACCAGATAAAGTTATTTACCATTCAATAATTACTTGTCGAATGTTGATTTTGGGCCTCAAACTACCATCAACAATGGATATTCAAAATTGTGTGTCTTATTAAAGGTCCCAGAACCTTCTAGAGGAAAGCAGTGGAATCCAGTAATAGGATAAAGGATAGTCTTTGGAGATATGCCTAATCAGAACGAGAGAATTAGATTATGAGTTAAAGCAAGAATATTCCAGAATAATCACTGAAAAGCACTCAGTGTTGTGCTTCTCACTCTAATGTTGTGCACCCAATGAACTAAAAGAATGTCAGGAGGGCAGACACGGGAAAGCATGTGAGGGCATCTCAAAGCCAGTGAAGCAGGAGAGGGCAGGTCATGATGGGCATTGTGGAAAAGGGTTAAAGATTTGATTTTTCTTTAAAGGGCAACAGAAAATTGTTTCATAATTGTATGCTTGAGAATGAGGTAATATTATTTTATGTCTCTGCAGAGCAAGGATGGAGTCAGGAAGGTCATATCGTAATATCGGTCCTGCTAAGAATGGTGTTAGACTGCACCGGATAGGATCAAACTGGACTGAATTGGATTGGATTGGATTACATTTGTAGAATGGATTTGAAGAAAGGTGAATAGAAATTTGTTTTCTGCTTTGGGAGTAATCTAAGGTAGTCAATGATTTAAATAGTTGGCTCAAATTCTAGTTTTGCCTTTAATAGTTGTCTGGATGTAAAGCCATTTACTGAGATAGAAAACACTTAATAGGAACATGCTTTAATTAAGAAGAATGTTCTGTTTTGAACACATTGTTAACTTGGCTGACTGAATGTGAAAATATTAACTAGTATTAGGAAACTTTGACTTGAATTCACAGTTGAGGGGAGACCTCAACATATAAATTTGGGTGCTATTAATATGTGCATAATATTTAAACTTCAGCAATGGATGAGTTCATTAAGATAAATTAGAGAAAATAAGAGATTAATGAGGCTCTAGACTAAGCCCAAAATATCCCAAGTATGTATGCTTAAATCCCTTAGTGCAGGATCCTGCAAAGAAACTGAGCAATACTGGCCAATGAAGTAGATGTGAATTCCTGGAAGCAGAAATTAGGAGCATTTCAAGAAGGAATACAGAGAGTTAAATGCTTCTGATAAGATTTAGGGAACAAAACAAAACGGGGGAGACATGGCAAACAATTACACTTGACAAAGTAGTTAAATGGTGGGGCGTTTTTAAGATTCTTTTCTTTGTTTTATTTTTATATTTTAGTGAGAACATAGTAATAGGGAAAGAAGAAACTAGAGAGTAATTTGGATATCAGCACTTTTTATTAATGATCTTGATGATACCATTTAAAAGTAAACATAACCTGATTATTTACAAGAGAGTAACAATGATACATACACATCACAATAGTGTTACCGTCAGCACATAACTAATTATTGACAGGAAAGGTGAGCAAAGGGTGTTACACATTGAGCTTAATAAAATGGGGAGCAAAGCACGTTTGCTAGCCAAGAAACTACAGCTTCACACCCCAGGGGGCTGCAGCATCCCCCTGCCAAGGGGATTAGCACTCCTCCCCCCCTGCCTCTGGTACCAGATGTTGGGGAGGCAGAGGGAGATGCTGGACCATAGAGGACTGTCAGTCTAAATAGGGGCTGTGGACACATCCCAAGGCTGCAAAAGCTTGGAAAAGTTCATTGGCCAATTTGAAAACAAACGAACAAACAAACATAAAACCTGGCTTATTCCAAGCCCAAGCTGATATAATCCTAGGAGAAAAAAGCCCCCCTCTCTCGCCCACCTGGTGATGTGCTCACCACATGCGCTCCCGCATTCTCTCTCCATAGCCACAGGCCTTAGTAGCTGCAGGCTGGCAGCCACATGGACTCCACCCCCGGAGCAGCTGGGAATGAGCTAAGCTACCTGGGTGAGAACTGAGACCTCTTAGCTGAAGCTGCCTGTGGGCTTCAAAGGACTAAGCCTTTATATGAAGCTGAAATTCTGGACAATGGCTTTTATCTTGGCCTTGCTGGAGATAAAGTTGGACTTTCTCCACTGTGAGACTGAGAGGGATGGAACAATGGAGACCCAGGGGGCAGCTTCAGTTTCCACACGAATAAACCCACGCCACACTACAGTCTCCTGTGTGTGGGTCCTTAGAATGCTTTCTTCCCCATCCTGTGGAAGAGCCTAATTTAATAGATGAGAAAAGGACTAAGCGTAGTCTTAACCATCCCCAAATACTACTTAAAGTCCTTGACCAAATGTAGTCATCAGTGTGGAAATAGTTGTATGCCTTAGTTCCTTCCAGAGTAGCTGTATTATAATTCAGTTCAGCCTTTGTTGATCAAACGGTCAGTTCAATGAAGAAAACTACAAACAACATCAGAAATGTTGAAACTGTGATCTATGTTCTTACTGACTTGTTTTTATTTATGGTGCTGCATTTTCTTAAAATCTCGGATTTTTACATTGCAGTTTCTACATAAAGTTCTAAGTGTAAATTTTTCCTGTCCTAAATATCATCGGTTTTGGTTCCGATAAGTATCTTGCATCCCCACTTCTTCTAAGACATTCTCTGCTTCCAGAGCTCCTAACCTGGGAAGATATGCTCAGAAATAATAACATTTGTCCTCTAATGCCAACGCTACAGCTTTGTGATCTGTTTATATGTTACTTCTAAAGGTAAATATAAATTTATAGTATTATTATCAAATAAATATCATTTCTTACAGAGTTAAATAAGTTTCTTCGATTATATTTTCTTTGCAATACTTCCAGTGCAATAAGCCCTGTGCCTATCAAATGGGGGTATTTCTAGAATTAAATTCAAAAGGATTATTTTCTCACTCTGATAAGTTATCCAAACAATGATGCATGCTGATTTATTTCATATTTGAAGTATGCTTTTCTTATGTGCTTCTTATGGTTTTCTTTGTTTGTCCCTAATTTTTCTTACTGACTGTGTTGTTCCATTATTGAGAGAAGAAATAGATCCCTTCTTCGCCTAATTCTTAACATCTTCCATTTTTTCTCTGTTATAGCTATTTCTTAGAATGCATCTGCCCTCCTGAAGTCCATTAATTTTGTTTTTAAATATGAAATATTTGTTTCATCTTGGGACCATGAATTTTCCCCTTGGAATTTCAAGTTACCCTATGTAGGTATGTGTGCATGGATGCCATATTTTTTCACAGAGTGTTTTCATTTTAGCTTATTTTTTTCAGACTTTCACAGTGTTGAGTGTATGACACCCTTCCTATCTGGTCCTCTCTTGAAACACTCCCCTCCCACCCAAACACCTCTCTCCTGGAACGCTTAATTGGTTTGCTTTAATCTGTGCAGGATGCTCATTAGGCTACTGAATGTTTGCTGTCCTGTGAACCCTCACTGTTTTCTATGTAGTTTTCCTTTATGCATCTTATAATGTTTTTGGTACCTAGCAAGCACTTAATTTTTACCTCAATATTTTTTATCATTTGTTCTTTTCTGAGCTATTTCCTGACATAATGTAGCCCTTTTATTGACTTTTTATTTTTTTTCTAATGAGAGTAGACTATCTAGCAAATTCATTTTCTATATTTAGCACAATTATAGAAATTCAAAAGCTCCTTTTGGATACTTAGGAATAGGTAGGAAGGGAAGTCACAAGTGTAGGACCAGAAACAAAAATTCTCAATTTTTGCCTGGGCTGGTGTAGCTCAGTGGATTGAGCATGTGCCTGCGAACCAAAGGATTGCGGTTTGATTCCCAGTCAGGGCACATGCCTGGGTTGCAGGCCAGTTCCCAGCAGGGGATGCACGAGAGGCAACCATGCATTGATATTTCTCTCCCTCTCTCCTTCCCTTCCCCTCTAAAGATAAATAAATAAAATCTTTTTTAAAAATCTCAATTTTAAAATGTACACCTTTATTTTTTTTTCCACTTCAGCAGTAAAATTGTGCTTTGGGTATATTCCATCTTTCTCTTCCTCTTTCTCTTCCCCAGCTGCTTTGTCGAGAACAGGCTTGGAGCATCTCCTGCTAGCAAGAGCAAAGTCTGTGTAGAGCAGCATGCACTTCCTGACCTCATCGTTCTCCGTTGTCGGGGGGAAGGTCCTGTAGGACTAGCCTGTGCCCCTAGTCTGGAGTCTGCAATGATATCCATAGCTGATGGCCTCCTGGTGTCTTGGCATGGCCATGTGCTCTGTGTCTTTCTACAGGATGATCATGTTTCCTATTTTGTGTCTACGTGACTGCTGTAAAAACTTAACTGCCAACTTACTGGCTTAAAACAACAAAAATAAATTTATCTGAAAATTGTGAGCTTCAACATCACTAAAACCAGAGTATTAGAAGGGCCCTGTTCCTTCCGAAGGCTCTCAGGGAGACCCGGATCCCTTGCCTTTCCCACTTTAAAGACTGCCCGTGTTCTCCCACAGCACAGCCTCCGATGATCTCCCTCCTGCATCGGCCTCTGTTGTCACATCCCCTTCTCTGCCTCTCAGCCTAATGAGGACCTTGCTGTAATGAGGACCCTGGGATTACATTGGCCCTTCTCATATAATGTAAGACAATCTCCCCATCTCCAAAACCTAACTCTAATCACATTCTCATATTCCCTGTTGCTATGCCAGGCAACACAGTCACAGGTTCCAGGGGTAAGTTATATGAAGAGAGGGGACAGGGGAATTATTCTATCTACAGTGGCTTTCAATCACCTGGGTTACCTTGTCCCATCCTTAATGGCCACTTCATCAATTTCACCACCCGACAATATCGGGCACATTTCATTGACCTCTGTGGAACCAGAGCCGGCATCGACTTAGAAGGCCCTCGTTCCGTTCCATCACAACTTATTGCCACATATATTTTTGCTTCGGTTACTAAGTGATTGCGTGGACTGACTCCTGGGGGAACCTACTCTGAAACCCGTGGGATCATGAACCAGACACAATCAGATTTTGATTTGGCCCATCGGCACACCTACATGCCTCTTGCTTCCTACTCTTTTAAGAAAATAAACCGGAAAAATAAAATGTTGTTAAAAAGAAGATTTCTGTACCTCTTAATCTTTTTTCTTCCTAAATGCCATACTCCTTTGCAACTAAAGGGTCTCTTTTATACCATTTTTTAAAAAATTGGCTGAGCCTCCTTTTAAATCATAAATTTTTGGTACAGTGAGTTTATGATTATTATTTTTAATGCCAATGACTTGGTATTTTCTAACCTTTTCCTTACTGGACTTTAATTACTAATTCCGAGTTAATTGCTATTAATTTTTAAATGTGAGAGGGGGCACAAAAACTTATTTATAAGAAATGTATTTATCTTTACATGTTTAAATTTCAGTCACCTTCAAACTGCTCTCCATTTGATGCAATAGACCTATTCACCTCTTCCATGTCGGGAAAACATTCCCTTTGAAGACTTTTTTCATTAGGGAAATAAAAAAAAGTCACTGCAGTAAGACTGGGTGAATAGGGAAGGTGGGGGCATGAGAGCAATGCTGTTTTTGTTCAAAAAAGGTTGAACATAGCACAGTGTGGGCAGGTGTGCTTGTAAGTCAGACATTATGAAATGGAGGAATGTGGTGGATAGTCTTCAAAAACAAATTTGCTGAAGCCAAACACAGCCTCTCACAACAATACCAGCTGGCACGCTGATATATATGGGTTCCTAGAACACTAACCTAGCAGGAGAAACCTGTACTACAGGGGGGCCTACCGACCAGAAGATAATTCCAGTGTTTTTTTTGAGGTCCCCATATATATTATCTAACCTTGTGAAAGTCAATATTCTTTTGGGGCCTTGTGTGTGTGCGTGTGTTTAGTATAAAATGATGTTATGAGACTAAATATGATTTGAGATGCAAGTTTTAGATTCTCTGATTCAAAGAAGGCCACTTTACAATAGATATTCTTCTAGTAGCTAGACCTATGAAACTATTAGTACTAGAAAGAATGTTTTAGTGATTTTGGGGGTGTGTCAAAGAGAACCAGAGCCAGATACTAGTAAAATCAGTAAAAATAGATTTTATTAAGAAAATATCATAATAAAGGGAAAGATATTTCAGTATATATTTGAGCTCCATTCTGAATTTGGCAAGGACAAATGGAAATTTATAACAAGGAGCCAAGTGGGGAATAAGGAGATAGAAATTCAGTAAGAGGAAAAACATCAGGAGAATTCTTGGTAAAATGACTTAGCGAAATTCTTCCTTAAGGCAGCCAACTGACCAGATCAGGGTGGGGTATGAGGAAATTGGTCCGGTATAGAGGGTAATCAGGTAAGAATGGTGGTGCATTCTCCTTAAAGCTGCCATGGCAGGATTCTTGATACACATAGGCTAAGAATATCTGGGGCCCAAGGCTAAGCACAGTCGGAAAGATGACTCAGAGGAACTTGTCTCAAGTTCGATCAAGGAGTCTTTGTCAGGTACTAACACCACCTGCTAGTGCTGCGCCTGGGACAGAATGTAACAGACTCTTGCTAAAAAGTTACGTTAGTACTCTATATAAATAGGAAGCAATGCAATGTTTCTCATACTTATCTGAACATTAGAAATAGTGAGAAGCTTATATAACACCAGCACTTTGGCCCTGACACAATTTCTAACAATATTTCTTGTTGTGAGTTGCCCATTGGCGTTTTTTAAATAAAGCCCTTACAAGATATTAGTTTATGTTTAGAATTGAGAATTATTGGTGCATATTATTACTATTTTTAGTTTATTTTAAATGACTTTACCTCTTACAACTATAACATTTATTTTCGATTAAAGGACATTAAAAGAGACAGAAAAAATAGATGATATAATTAAAATTGCCTTAGTCTCCTCATCTTTCAATCCAAAACTTACTACCTTACAAGACTCTAATAGGAAGAGAGTATTTAAAAAGAAACTAAGAAAGGGCATTTCAAAACTTTCAGCAGAAGGTTATAACCATAAATAAAGAGAAATCTGATATTTTTGGTCAACCTTGTGTCCTAAGTTGCTTAAAAGGCACTGAGAATTTTGATAATCTTTTAATTAAGTCTTAATTTTTTAGAAGAGTTTAAGTTGTATCACAAAACGGAGCGGAGGGTACAGGAACTTACCATATTCTCCCTGCCTGTGCACATGCACCCATCTCCCACGTGGTCAGTATCCCCTCGGAGTTGCTATAGTAATGAATGTACATTGGCACATCGTAATCGCCACAAGTTCATAATCTGCAGTACGGTTCGATCTTGGTGTTTTACATTCTGTGGGCTTGGACAAATGTGTAATGCCGTGTTTCCATCATTATGCTTTCTCACAGAGAATTTCCACTGCAGATTTTTCCCATAGATTTTCATTTGCCAGAATTTCATATAGATGAAATCAAACAGTATGCAAGCATATCCAATTATTTTTTAATTCATTAGTATGCACTTAGGTTCCTCCATGTCTTTTCAGAGCTTGGTAGTTCATTTCCTTCTTGTGCTGAGTAATATTCCATCATCTGGATAAACCACAATATATCTGTTCACCTACTGAAGGACACCTGGTCACTTACAAGTTTGGGGAATTGTACACTAAACTTCTGTAAATATCCATGGGCAGGGTTGTGTGTGGACCGAGTTTCCAACCCCTCTGAGTACGTATCAAGGAGTGTGATTGCTGCATTTCCACCAGCAGTGCCTGGGGGTTCCTGTTGCCCCACACCCTTGTCAGCATTTTATGTTGTCCGTGTTTATGATTTGGGGCATTATATTATGTATGTAGTATTGTCTCACTGTTGGAAAAGTTTTCTTAGCCTGCATAGTTTTAGCAGTGGGATGTTATTACCGTTTTTTTGGATTTTTATGAGTTTGAGCCAAACTGACAGCATAAGTCAGACAGCAAGATCATCGAAGGCTCCTAACAGTGTTTCTTAGTTGTTCATTTGTTTTTGGTGTTTTTAGATATTTTTTATTAGGCTGAGCATTTCTTCTATTCCTATAATACTGAAAGTTTTTATTCATTAAAGGGTTTTAGATTTTGTCAAATGCTATTTCTGCATCTATTGACATAGCCATAAGATAGTTTTTAGCTGGTTGATATGATGGACTACATTAAATTATGTTTGAATGTTGAACCAGTCCTGCATACCTGGGATAAATTTCACTTGGTTATGGTGTACAATTCTTTTTTTATATGTTGTTGGAGTAAATTAGCTAATATTTTGTTGAGTGAAATAAATTTTTTAAGAGCATATGACTATCACCTCACTTTTCTCTTCCACCATAGCTCTAGTTATAATATCTCTGTGTCTAGAAATAATATCTCTACCTTCCACAGGAGCCAAGGCCAGGTTCTAGGAAAAGAAAGCATAAAAATTATTCTGGTCCTACTTTCTTCAAAGAGACTTGCGTCTACACTTTCAGACTGAAACAATATGCTTAAAAATAGTTTCTTCAAGTGATCATTCCATTAAGGCCTTTATTATATTAACTTTTTTAATATGAATTTAGTACCAAGAACCAGTTTCAAATTATAAAGGAAATTATTCATGTTAGTAACTTGGGGCTATGCTTATGATGTGATCCTATGTATTTATTGATTAAAAATATATTTTTTATCCTTAGGCATTAACAACGTGTTCTTTTTTTTTAAGCTATGAATTACGGATTAAAAGGTCTATTTGCTACCAGTTTTAAGAAAGCTGCATTGTGTGAAGAGCAACATTCTAGGGCCCACCTATGTGGCACATTGCCAGTTTCATGTCAATTATGCGAAAAGCAAACTGTTTACAAGTCAAGTGATCCTCTTTACGTTCAGGCTCTCAGACTGTGAAGACCACGGGAGGCTTCTTGGCATGCAGACTCCTTCCACCTGTTCTTAGATGAAACGTCAATGTGAAGCCTAGGAAATGTGCTTTTCAGTGCTAAACAGAAAGCATTCACTCTATAACTTTGCATGGGAAAATTACCAGAATGCCTAGTTTGGTAATAAATACTTTAAATATTTCCTTTTACAAATCTGACACTTTTATCTAGAAAAGATTTCTTTGCCAAAAAAAAAAAAAAACCCACAAAGAATTTAGCTGTTTAATTTACATAGTCATGGTAGACAAGTATAATATAAATTGAGGCGATAATAAAGGAAATTCAAGGTAAAATGCTATTAGGTTTAATCTTATTTAGCTTTATTAATGTTTAACTTGATTGTTTGGAATTCTATTTAGTTAACCTACAGAGGCAGATTTAGGGAAGGAGCTGAATTAAAACCATGGTAAGTTAAAAGGGATCATTCACCTTTCTCATGTATATTATTTATAAGTAAGGATAGTATAGGAAGTGGTAAAAATGAGTGTATGCGACCTTAAATTTATAATATGAGACCTGAGCTTTTTTGTTTTTGCTACTGTTTCTCTTTCTCCCCATAGGTTTAATAAGGGAAATCCTTGTTAGTAAACTTAATTAGACCAAGGGCAGTACTTGATTCAAGATGATTCAGAACATGGAAGCAGATTAATATTGAAAGTAATATTTTTTACTGGAAAAAAAAAACTAAGGATAAAACTTGAGGTTTGGGTATTTCCCTTGACGTGACCTTAACACAGAAAAAAAAAACATTTATACTGAAAAAAATCTTTAGGAATGATAACTTACAAGTCATGGTTTGTCAAAGGTTTCTAAAATATTCCCTGGAGTCTGCAATTAAATATATGTCTCTTATTTCTTATATTACTTAAAGAAAGATCTATATCACTTGCAACCAAGAATACCAATATATTTAGTTTTAGTTTAAACAACAGTCTCATTTCCTTTATTTAAATAATAAATGGCCTTTAATTTGAGATACATTTCTTGCTGTCAAAATAGTAAATTTGTACTTGAAGCATACATAAGTGATTTATTTAAATATATATTTTAAAAATATTGCTATTCTTAATAAGTAGAAAGAAATCTTTAGGAACCAAATTGACAAAGTAAATAAACAGTCAATGCCAGACCATTACTAGGCTACAGAATTATTTTAAAAATTAATAGAACTTAGTTGTGTGAAAACATTTCACTTTTTATTTCAATTCAAATGTTTTAGAGAAGCCATTCCCAACACATACTTACTGTAAAAGCCTGCGATTAACAGCATTTTACCATGGGAATCACCCATAGGATAAACATTTTATTCATTAGTTGCAAGATTTAGGCAACATTTGGAAATAAATATTTATCCTGAAAACATTTAGAAATAAAATGTGCTGCTCAGTAATGGAAGTCCCAGCTCTTAATTATTACTCCTAATAGAGTATGACAAAGATGGGCTCAAAACCTTGTAATTAACTTTTTTTTCACTTTAAGGGTACTTTAGCATGCTCTAATTGACACAATGCTCCATTTCGGAACTGGCATTACCCAGCTATGTCACTTCTGGAATACGTTTGTAAACCCACTAATAGGATTTGTGGGTTTTCATCAAGCCCGACAATCTCTCTTTATTTTTTTGGTAATAGTACCCCAAATTTACTTTAAGTTGATATATATTTCCTATTCTCTTTTTTATGATTCTCTGTTAAAATCAACCTTGTCTGTGGCTCCAAGACTAGAATACAGCACAGGGTTAGCAGCTCAGAACAACTGACTGCCAGATAGGTCACTTAACACAAGCAGATGCAATGAGGCACCATCTCTAGATTTTCCTTGGTCCATGTGTATATACATAGAGGCAGACTCTACTTTTCTCATGAGCCTGCAGTACTGGAGGGCATCATCGGGAATCACCGTGGTGTCACTGCATGGTGATGCCTCATTAGCCCAAAATGACAGCCGCAAAACTGAAGAGAGTGTAGTAGGGACACATGGGAGCACCTAGGTCTGGTTTCACTGGACTCTAGATTGTGGGCAGCATAACTTCTAAGTTTAATTTTACTTAAAGAAGTATGTATTGGGTTTTCTTTTCGCTTATATTAAAAAGTCATTAATCAGAAACTGGGGACTCAAAAGAACTAAAGAATTAAGAGATAAACTTACAAGATCATAAGCTTACATGTCATTTGGGGTATTGGCCTCTCTCCCATTTGTCCCTGTTTTTTCATTTTGTTCATTCCTGCGACCAAAATATTATTCTATAGATCCTCAAAATTACACCTGTATTAAATGGCCTATCTCTTTGACAGTGCCAGTCATATCACAAAAGGAATAATAATGGAAGCCGATCCAACCATATTCAGATTTAGGAAAAACAATACAATATTGGGAGACCTTGGAATATCTTCTGCTTACAATAGAGTTTAAGAAGCAAATGAGCAAGAAGTAAGCAAAAGTGTGGAAGTGTGGCAGTATAATAAACTTATCCTCCCTTCCCTATTTAATTCACACACACACACACACACTGACTCAATTTGATATTGGATACCATACTGTTCTTTCAAATATATTAAATAATCTTAATGCAATTTTCATTATTTTTGAGGTTATGTTCGAAGCAGAAACCATAGGATGTGGAAAATCTTTTTTAAAAGATTTTATTTATTTTTTAAAGAGAGGAAGGGAGGGAGAAAAAGAGGGAGAGAAACGTCAATATGTGGTTGCCTCTTGCATGTCCCCTACCGGGGACCTGGCCCGTAACCCAGGCATGTTCGATCCTAGACTGGGAATTGAACCAGCGACCCTTTGATTCTTAGGCCAGCACTGAAGCACTGAGCCACACCAGCCAGAGCAATATGTGGAAAGTCTTTGTTATTTCATACATAGAGACACATTGCTTCCAAGTTCACTTTCTCTGTTTTCTTGCCTTATTTTCTTCCATTGCTTTCTTATCTTAGACTCTTAATCCCTGCTGTGTTTAGTCTTATCTTCCAGCAGCATCAGAGGGAGCTAGAATACAAATAAAAAATTTATAGTGTAGTAATTAGAGTAACAGGTAGAAAGATCAGTGGATACATGGCTCAGGGCTAAATTCTTGCAGATGTTTTTGACTGAACCCTTGCCAACTGAATTGGAAAGCAATGTATGACTGTTTCGTGGAGCTGCAGGCAATCAGCTCTCTTTTTCTGCACTTTTAAGTCCAAACTACTTACAAGCAACATAATAAAATAACTTACATCTCTCCAGCTTGTTGAGCCAGAGACAACATTATGAATCTGAGCAACTTCGTGAAATCTTCATTTTTGAAACTTTTCCAAAAGCATGATTGTGTTATTTTTATAATCAAAAGTATCCTTTAAATCATAATTATCTGAGTTTCAAACATCTGTTGATAATTTGTTCTCTTATTCATACAAAATTATTTTTAGTTCAAAATTGTCACAGGCATTTTGAATTGAGAGATTATCTGGAAATTGAGATAAACGTGTAGATATCCTTGGACCCATCCCAACTCTAGTCCAAACAGAATCTGTAATGGAAGTTCTAGTATCCAAAATTTTAATAAGGTCCCAAGTAATTCTTATACTCAGGCAGATCTGTAAAATATAGATTTATTCTTGCTATTATTTTCAGGCACATCTCTCCTGCTTCCACCTTGCTGTCTACGAATAGCTGGTAGTCAAAAGTACCTGTGTCCTTCAATTAGTCTGTTACTCAATCTACTTTATTTTTTAAAAAAATTTATTTTAATTATTGTTCAAGTACAGTTTTCTGTCTTTTTCTCCCATCCCAGTCCAAACCCCCAGTGCTCCCCACCTCCCTCCCATTTCCACCCCCCTAGTTTTTGTCCATGTGTCCCTTATATTTGTTCCTGTGACCCCTTCCCCTTTTCCCCTGAAATTCCCTCCACTCTCCCATCTGGTTACTGTCAGCCTGTTTTCTATTTCAATGTCTTTGGTTCTATTTTGCTTGTTTGTTTTGTTGTTGAGGTTCCTGTTAAAGGTGAGATCATATGGTATTTGTCTTTCACCTTCACCTTGTGTCTGGGTCCTTCATACAAATTCTCATTTCTTGAACCACACTCTTTTTTCCCATATTTTTGTTTTCTTGATGCACAGCATGCGTTACAACTTTGTGAAGTTGTTTTTTTGTTTGCATATGCCGCATAATAGCAGATAAATTCAGTTTGGGGCGTTCAGATTTGCATTTACTTTAGTTTCTTAGCAACTTGCATGCTTTTTCTTCTGTATCAGTTTGGGCTCTGGTGTGAAAACAAGAAAACTAACTAGTTAATTTAAGCAGAAAAAGATTTTGGAAGGATACCGAGTTGCTCAAAAAATCCTCAAACATACTAGACAACAAAGCTTACTTAGAAAATTATCAGGAAAAAAGGAATAGTAGGCAATGTGATATTTGACAAAGATTTTATCGAAGAAACTGTTTTGGAAGCTCTTGATTACCTCTGCCCTAATTTATACACTACCATTATTTTTAAGCTGTTTCTTCAATATTCAAAGCTCTAGGTAAGAGTATGTATTTTTTTATTTTGTTTTTCAATGACAGATTACATTAAATGTTATTTTGTATTAGTTTTAGGTGTACTGCTTAGTGGGGCTAGACAATCTTATACTTTACAAAGTGATCTCGATATTTCAGGTACCCACTCAGTATAAAACATAGTTATTACAATATTATCACCTGTATTTCTGGTGCTGTATTTTACATCCCTGTGACTATTTTGCAACTACCAATCTGTACTTACTAATTCTTTCACCCAGCTCCCACTCCCCTCCCCTCTGGCAACCTTCAGTCTGTTCCATGTCTCCATGAGTCTATTTCTGTTTTGTGTGTTCATTTATTTTGTTCTTTAGGTCCCACATGTAAATGAAATCATCTGGTATTTGTCTTTCCTTGTGTGGCTTCTTCTGCTTAGCATAATACCCCCTGGGACCATCCATGGTGGCATGAAGGCAAGAATTCATTACGCACTGCAACATACACACTGCATATGTGCACTGCAAAGTTTTTATCCACTTGTCTAATGATGGGCACTTGGGCCGCTTCCATTTCTTGGCCATTTTAAATAACACTGCAATGAACACAAAAGTCATATATTCATTCAAAATAGCATTTTGGGTATCTTCAGATATGCACATAGAAGTGGGATTGCTGGTTCAAAGAGCCAAGTGACAACTCTTTTTGCTATCACAAAGGGTTAATTAGAGAAGCTTATTTTGCTGTAAGTCTCCCAAGGTTGGCTGTTTTTCAGACCACAAAATAAGCAGAATGAGTCAGACTGTGTCTCCTTTTGGTGTTGGCGAGCAAATGGTGCAGCAATTTATTCTATAATGTGGGCAAAGCACATAACATTCCCTGAAATGAAAGTCTTACATATTTCATGAAACAGATTTTTCACAAATGTATTACCATGCCACTTAAAGTATTTATTAATTTGAGTTCTACAGTCCTAGCAACATATATAATAAACATGCTGAGCCTCTGTGTTGAAGTCTTTTGAATGAGCAGACACTAAAGATCTCTGACAATCGGGAAGTGGTACCAAAGTGAGAAATGGCCTAACATTGGGGGAAGATATTAAGATATATTGGTATGTCTATTAAGTTAAATCAAACTGTGATATTCTGTTTTGAGGATAAACAGAAAAATATTGCCATGTCAACAATGAAATGAAAGATGGTAGAGAATGAATTGGTTTGTTCCAAAATGATCTTCTGCAGAACAGAAGCTACAATTATGTGTTAATGTACTGTCATTCTCTAAGACTTCTTAAATTTCAGGTCAGACCACAATGATTTTAGTTGGCTTGTAGTAACAGTTATCATCTGCATATGTTAAAAAACCTCTAAATTCCAACAATCACGTACAAAGATATGTGATTGCTTCTGAAAAACTATTTGAGTAGTGAGAGGCAGTTCCAGACGCTTGCACTTGACTTATTATAAAATCCTTTACTCTTCAGAACAGGGAAGCACCATGATGACAAGGTCATCGTGGCAATTCTTGATGATATCTTTTATAATTTTACACTAAAATTTGCTAACATTACAATTAGATGTACTCAGAATTTCAGTAAGTTGAACATGTGCTAGTTTTAGGTCAAAGTGCACTTGTATACCTTTCCTTCCATAATCTGTGTTCCAAGCAATTGATGACTGTGAGATTCTGGATTTCCAAACTATAATGTACCTCAGAAACATTTTTTCCTGATCCCTGTAATATATACATATTTTTTTCTGTTTTCCAGTGCTTGGTTTCCTTGCTAAAATACCATGATAATTTTGCACAGTCTTGAAAAATGATTTATAGTTTATTTTTTCTGTTGTTATTTGCTATACCTATATCTATATAGATATAGACACCAAATATATACCAAGTCTTTATCTTAATGATATTTATATAAGTGATACACCCACATTATTTAATAATTAAATAGTCTTTCTTGCTTGAAAATAAGTACCATACATGGTAGGATGTAGACATGACTAAATATAGCTGTAGAACAGATGAGGGAGAATGAAGAGAAATTCAAGCAACTGACATACTGAGATCTACTGGGAAATGTTTCATTGCTAGGAAATAGTAAGATGAGATAAATAGTTGGGTAAAAAAGGTTGTGAGATTTCTTCTCCCAGTAATGTTGGACTGTGTTGCTTGAAATAGCTCTTCAACAACTACCTACTGAAAATGTGTCAGACAAGAACAAAGCAGTGAGGAGTTGTGAGATCAAAGTCCAGAGGAGGAAAGAAGACTAACTGAGTGAAATGGGCATGTGGGACTTTTTCTCTTTGAGAAAGGAATAATGATTTGGAAGCAGCAACTGAAAGGCTGGGAAGCAGAACAAAACTTTCTGCAGACTCATGGGCCTTGAGGAACAAACTTAGGGTTCAAGGCCACCTGGAAAAAAAAATCATGGAATTTAGGATGGGCCCTTACATAGCTACAACAAAGAAATAAAAGTGTACTAAAGGGACAAGTCTTCACTAAAGTGAAAGTCAGGTTCAGATGATCTCAATTGTGTATCACCATAAGCAAAGATAAATTCTCCCTGGATGAATATTACATAATCTGGAGCCTCAAATTGCCTTCTTAAAGTTCAATATAATGTGGTGCACTCTCAGTCAAAGTTAACTGGGCATATAAGGAACAAAATGTGAATGAAAACCAAGAGAAGAGACTGGCCAAAGGCACTAACCATAAAAGATACAGAAAATGAAGTTACCAGTCACAGCCTTTAAAATAAGCAATAATAATTATGCTAAAAAGCTTAGATACCTCCTGCACACAAATAAATAAGTGAAATAAAATAAAAATGAGAATATCAGCACAGAACCAGAATCTATAATAAAGAAATAAGTGTAATTGAGCTAAAAGTTATCATAAGTGAAATTAAGAACTTAATAAATACATTGAAAGTCAGATTCGATACTGATAACAAGAGGATTATTGAACTAGAAGGTGAACAAAAATAAATAAATACCCATAATGGAATAGAGATATATGTCAAAAATTATAAAAGATTTTGAACTATATGTTGCTTGCAGGTTAACAAACTAGTCTGTCTCGATGGATGCTGTCAGAAAACACAAGATTCCTTAGTTAGAACCAATGAGCTCTACTAGACAGCACAGCATGCAGTGTGAGCTTTATGGTCTTATCCAACATTCTCCACATGTCCTACAAACTCCATGGGGAAGGTGCTAAGGTGGATCCAGGTTGATGCTGGATTTGTTTCACATCTGAAGGACCCCTAGTTAGAAAACCCTGTACTTAAAAGGAAGTTGCAAGAAAGCTGCCCGACTTTGGCTCTAGAGAGAGATAGCATCTTTGTTACCCTAGTCAGGAAAAACTATCTCTATCTTCCCATGTTGCTTGCTTGGTAAACTCCTTTAAAATATAATCAGAATCAAAATCTATTCCAAGATATGTAGAAATACCACACAGAATTGCCCACAAATAATCTATGCTCTTCACTTCTGCACTGGCCTGTCTTCTTGATAAATTTCCTGTGAATGTACCACCCCATTGCACTCTGATTAATCTGAAAGACTCGGACTGCCGTTCAATAAGGCTCCCATCACCTGGATTATAAGTGGTGGGACAAGGCCAACCATTCACGCTAGCCAGCACACCTATCATAATAATAGTACTGTTATATAACCCCCGCTGGCAACGGCTCAACTAATCATCAGAGTAGAAAAGATAGTAAATTAGGGTGTACTTATGGTTCAAATCGCAACTACATGCGCCAATACAAATGAATCTCAGAAAATAATTTTGAATGACAAAATGAAAAAACAAAAGGGTCCATATTAAGTTTCAATGTATATTAAGTTCAAATACAGACAAAATTATATATGGAGTTAAAAGTGTCATTTGTTTAGCCACTTGGAGGAAGCATTGAAGAGCATAATAGGGGCTATCGAAGTTCTTAATCTGTATACTGGTTGTACAGGGTTGTTAAGTGTATGAATTTCAATATTTCTTTGAGTCGTAGATGTAGGACTTGTGCCCTTTGATAAAAGACTCTGAAATAAGTACCAGTGAATATATTATAGTAACAAAATGAAAGAAAGCAAACAATCATAACAACTTAGCACCATAGCTATTATTTCTTAAGCAATACAGATAAGTCATTTGAAGATACTTCACATTAATTTGTGATTAAAACACTTAAAAATTTTAGTATAGATATTCTACATTCAAATATAAAGCATGTACAAAAATATACAGTAAACAGACTTAATCTGAAATATTAAACTCATTTTTCCGAGATCAAAAATGAGAACTGATTAATAATTTTTACTGCTTTTATTCCATATTGTAGTGAAGGTGTTAGTCAATAAAGAAGGCAAAAAATTAAATATCATAAGAATTTAAAATAAATACAGCTTTAATTAGTCACATGACATAATTGTGTATGTACCATATAAAGGGTCTGAAAATAAATTATCAGAATTTGTAAGTAAATTTAGCAATGTTCTTGAATGAGATCAATATAGTAAAATCAATATGCAACTGCAATGTACAAGTCAATCGTATTTATATAAAAAGAAGTCAAACAGTTAAAAAACAGAATAAAATTAAGACATAAAATATCTAAGAATTAATCTAAAATATTTGTAAAAAACTTATATTGTTGAGTAAAATTGAAGAGGATGTTAGCAAATGGAGGGAAATAAATATATTCTTGAAAAATGATTAAAATATACATACTCCTAAACTGATCCTCAAAGTCAATGTAAACCCAGTCAAAACTACAGAATTTTTACTTAAATAAATCAAGTTGATTCAAAGGATCAAGAGCAACAATGAGAATTACAGGTAGAGACAGACACTAACTCTACTAGACATAACACATTGTTATAAAGTAGCACTAGGAGAGCACTCTGCTTTACTTCCTAAAGGATAGGCGAAGAGGCCAATGGGTCAGGATAGCTAGTTCGGAAAGAGCCTCACCTCATTTAACACAAGGTTATAATGCAGTGCTGAGGATGGTGCCACATCAATTAGATAGCCAAATATAACAAATAAAAATGTACACCTACCTCAGACCTTATTAAAATTTTGTTGCTACTGTTGTATGTCTAAATCTGAAAGGTAAGTCAATAAATGTTTCAGTTCAAAGAATATCTTCATAAACTTACAGTAGGAAAAAATTCTTGAGACTTAAAAAGTTGTAAACATTAAGAAAAAGATTGAGCCCTGGCAGGTGTGGCTCAGTGGATTGAGTGCTGGCCTGAGAACCACAGGGTTGCTAGTTCAATTCCCAGTCAGGGCACATGCTTGGGTTGCAGGCCAGGTCCCCAGTGAGGGGCATGAGAGAGGGAACCATACATTCATATTTCTCTCCTTCTTTCCCTCCCTTACCCTCTCTCTAAAAATAAATAAACAAAATCATTTAAACATTTTTAAAACTAAAAAAGAAAAATATTGATAATTTGGCACATTAATAATTTATTGAAAGACAAAAATTAATGAATGAAAAAGCAAGGCAAATAGGGAGAAACTGCCACAAATATAATTGAATACAACATGGGCTACAAATCAGTAATAAAATGATAAAAAAAAACCCTCACTTTAGGAATTTAATAAGTGCCTCGAAAATAAGGGTATAAAAATGTCCAAGGTGGTTATTTTTGGGTGAGTGAAAACAAAAAAGACTCTATCACCAACATCAGTACCACTGATCCCAGCAGCTTTTACAAAGTAGAGCAGTGGTTTGGCTTGCCAAGGAAATACACCCTCAGGGCAGCCATCCAAAGAGCCTTATGCTCCTTCAATGAGATTTGCCCGCAAAGCTCTTAATGTTTTCCTTGATAATAACACAATAATTTACTAAAGTAAGCCTGAGTAGTTTAAAAAAAAAAAAAAAAGCCGTCACAGAATATCAAAAAAATTATAGAGCATTTAGGAAAAATCCAGAAAGAGCTTGTACTATATCCAGAGTAACAAGGAAGGAGTTTGATTGGAACATTATTTCCCAAATAACAGCAGGAAGTGCTGCCATGCATGGAAACCTGTGAATGTCCTGTGTGATTGTAACAGTGACCCTCTTTTATGATCACCTTGAATGGCACCAAGAATGTTTTTCCGTGAATAATATCAGTCACGTCACATTGACCATAATCCAGGGAAATCAACGAGCTAAATTCATTATGAACACCCTTACTATTGCTTTTGTTCCTAAGCTTTGCTTTCATTTAGCTAACTTATTCTAATTGGAAATGAGCCCTTTGGAAAACCTTCACCCCTCTGGATAAACCAGACTCACATTATGAGACATATTTTTTGCTTACTATGATTGTTTTCTGCAAAGGCCTTTGGCTGCTTAATGAACTAAGTCATAAGGAATGAATCCCCTAAAGTTTCTTAATCACTTTATTTTGACTATCCTTCAGAAAAGCTAGTTAAGTTTGAAAAAAACAGCTGTTGGTTTAAAAAGAAATAAATTAACCATCTGAAGGCACAGCTTTAGGAAAAGGAATTTTCTTTTGCTTTCCAATATGAAGCAAGAGTTACTTCCTAAGAGTAGGTTATTTGCTGTTAACTTAGAAATGCTACTTTAGTCTGTACTAAACATAAAGAATACCATTTCAGCCCTGGCTGGTGTAGCTCAGTGGATGGAGCGCAGGCCTATAAACCAAAGGATCATCATTCATTTCCCAGTCAGGGCGCATGCCTGGGTTGCAGACCAGTTCCCAGTACCCGGCACACGAGAGGCAACCATACATTGATGTTTCTCTCCCTCTCTCCTTCCTGTCCCCTTTAAAGATAAATAAATAAAATTTTTCAAAAAAGAATACCATTTCAAGCAGATAAGAAAAATATTTTAAATGCCATATGATCTCACCTATAAGTGGAACCTAATCAACAAAACAAACAAGCAAAATATAACCAGACACATTGAAATTAAGAACAAACTAACAGTAACCAGAGGGAGGTGGGAGGGGATAATGGGGAGAAAAAGGGAAGGGTTGTCAGGAAAATGTATAAAGGACACATGGATGAAACCAAAGGGAGGCAGGATCAAGGGAGGGAAGTGGGGATGGCTGGGGTGAGGGGAAGTGGTGGGAGGAAAATGGAGACAACTGTACTTGGAAAAACAATGTCAGGTACAAAGTAAGATAAAAACAATTAAAGGATAGGATTAGTTTTGAAATAAAAAAAGAAGTTGGCTTGGAAAACATGGGATATGAAATAATTCCAAAATCAGACATTTCAAATTAATTCACATTTTTGAAAGAAGGACATAGGATACCATTCAGCCTAAAATATCTTGAAGTTGGGCTTCTGGCCAAGATGGAGGCGTAGGTGGAAGCACTGTGCCTCCTCGCCCAACCAAATCTAAGGACAACAAATATTTAGAAACAAAAACACAACCAGAACAGACAGAAAATTGAACTGTATGGAAGTCCGACCACGAACCATTCATCCAGGCAAGTAAGAGGGGCGGAGTCGGCAGCCTGCGGAGAGGGGTCGAGGCAGGAAAAAGCGGTGGTTGGCAGACCCGGGAGCGCAGGTGGTGAGGGGCTAGCAGACCCTGGGTGCGGGGAGGAAATGGGCAGACCCAGTGA
>PVKM010001257.1:0-81622 GCA_004027735.1 Carollia perspicillata | reverse complement strand
GGCCACATGCCCTCCTTCCCAGCAGCTAGGTACTTCCCCAGCAGCAGGTCCTCTCCACCCGCTAGGCCCCCTCTACCTGCCTATTAATCCTCTGAGCCCAGCCTGTGCCATTCTTTCCCAGCATTCAAACCTCTCCCACCAGAGGTTCCTTTCTTAGCCTGTGGCTCCCTCGCAGACACCATTCTCCTGCCAGACCCCTTAGCTTGTGCACAGGCCAGCATTCCCTGCGGGGAGATTTTCATTCCCAAGGCCCCCATCCCAGCCAGTCTCTAATCCTCAGCTTGTGCTACCCTGTGGTCCCTTCACAAAGACAGGTGCACTCCCACCCAGGCCTCTTCCCCTGCCTAAGTCCTTCTGCCCAGCATATGCCTACCTTCCCAGCCAATCTCCTTTCCTGGCCAGGTCCTCTTCCCCCAGCTATTCCACCATTAAGAGTCAGGGACTCCCTTCTCACCCCGTGTCCCCTAGGCTCACGTAGGCCTCGTTGCCTTGACTAGCCAATTCCTCCTTCCCTAAACATCTCCTAGCATCCCCTTCCTAGCCAGGCCTCGTGCCCGAGGCCACAGCTGGGTTCCCTTTGTCCAGCATGTTCCCATTCTCTGCCTAGTCCCTCTTCCCCCAGGTATATTCCTCCTTGGCGGGGCCAGACTGATTTTCCACCTAAGTATGCTTTTCCTGCCCAGCCCATGTGCCCACCAAAGCCCACATTCCCAGCCAGGACCCAACCCTACACATCTCCCTACTCCCAGCCAGGCTCCCTTCTCTTCCTGTGACCCCTTCTGTATACTGCATGGGCTTCCTCCAGCCTGTGCCCCATATGTGGCTAAGTCCCCTTTCCCACCTAAGCCCAATGCCCCAGCAAGGACCCCTTCTGCTGCCTCTGCCCCCTTCTGGGACAGGTCCCTTTCCCCAGCTAGGCCCCCTTACCAAGTTGTGTCCATATACTAGCCTGGTACCCTGCCTCAGCCTGCTCCAACCTTCTAAGCCCGAGGGCCCCCTCCTCCATGCAGTCCTCCACACATTAGACCCCGTTCTCTAGTCAGAGCCTCTTTCCCCAGGGAGAAGGCCCGCTTTCCTTCAGATCCCTTTCCCAGGAAAGTGTTTTGCCCCTGGCTGGGCAAGTGTGGCCGAACCACTTCCCCACTGAACCACCCACACACCCCACAGATCTCTTCAGCATCCAGGGTTCCCTTCCAGCCAGACCTCCTACCGCAAGTCGCCCCTTCCCCAGCTTATGTCCCCTCTCCCACACCTGCCAGCAGGACCCATGTTCCCCAGGGTATAGCCGAGCTCCCTGCCAGTTTCTCTTCTCAAGCCAAGTTTCCTATTTCTCCCCACACAGCCCACCCCAGCAGGGTCCCCCTCTGCCACTGGAAGCCCTTCACCTGCCTAAATGCCTCTGCTCCCAGCCTGGACCTCTGCCCTTGCCAGGAATCCTCAGCAGCTCAGCTCTTTCCCAGGTAGATCCCCTTATTTATAAAGGTCCCCTGCCTTTTTTAACTTGGATCCCCTCCGCCACCCAATGCAGTCCACTGCAGTTAAGCACCCTTCCCATTTATAAGAGCTCTTCACCAGCCTTTGCGCCCACGCACCCAGTGAGGCTCCCTCCATCCATCTATGTCCCTTATCCCATCCAGGTCCCTTCCTCTAGCCAGGCTCTCTACCACCTGTGCCCCGTTTCCTAGACTGTTCCCCCTTCCTCAGCCTGTGCCCCCTCTCCCCACCCCAGCCTATTCACCTTTCCCCCTGCCATGTCCCATCCGGCTTCCTAGACTAACCCTGTCCCCAATGTTCAGCCTCCTTCCCAGCCAAGCATCCTTCTGGGGATGCTGCCTCCCTTCCTGGCCTATTCTTCCTTTTGCAGCCAGTGTTCTCATCCCTGGGGGAGGGTCTCTTCTCACAAACACCTGCTTTTCTCAGGACCTCCTTTCTCAAGCCAGCTAGTTATCTGAAACTTACCTGATAAACACATTTGCACAGTGATCTGGCAGGATTTCCAAGTTTGAATTTTTCTGACCCCCCTCCCCTCCAAATAAACCAGTGGCATTTCTGTGCCTCCTGAAATGTACACTTGGACTGGAGAGTTTTTGCGAGTGGGAGTGGGAGTTCTTCGTCAGGCACAGCAATTGAAACATCTTTAAGTGAAACCATTTCATGATGTTCTCCAAAGAGTGGAAAAACAGCAATTCAGGACAGCCCAGAGATAATAAGATCCCTCCCTAAATTCTTCTCTGTGAAACACCACATGCTCTCACTCTAGACCACCACCAAGACAGCAAGCCCATTCCTCCTCCCAAGTGCCTCATCTGTCCCCCCCACTCCCACTCCCCAACCCTGCGGGATTCTTTGCCAAAGTATATGCTGGGATACGAACTCTGTATGGACAAAGTCAAGCTCCACACAAATAGAAAACCAAGTTTTTTTAACTTTTTATTTTTAAACAAATTGCAAAATTTTTACTTTTAGAACATTTGGTGTGTACAGAGAATTTTTAAATCATTTTAAGTAGCCTCACTGAAATACAGGATGTGAAAACCGAAATTTCTTAAAGTTGTTTACTCAAAACCATTTCACTTTTACTATCCATTTGGCAAATTCAAAAATACCAATAAGACTCAAATATCAATGAAAGTATATTGCTCACTTTTTTTAACCTCATGCCAATTGTAGGTATAACAGAATGAACCAACTACTTGAAAAAAGTCACATCCTTATGTTATCTTTAATAAAGGAAATTAAATCGAGATCTTCCACACCTTAGAGTAAACCTTACTTAGCCTATCAGTTTGCACTTATACATAAACTTATATTACCACTTACGTTTACCTTCTACATTTAACACACTATTATTTGAAGTTTAGCAAACACCTAAACAAGTTAGTTTGAAACCACACAGGTTTTTAACGAACAAAAATTACTAAAGAAGCTCTTGTTGCAAGCACATAAACGCCAAGTTTATGTAAGTTATCCAACATATTCATGAACAATCAGACGGGGTTGAAACTTCTCAAACTGACTCTTCCAAAGTGGTACAATACAGATACCATGAAGGAAAGCAAAGGAGAGAAAGAAGAATGACGAGGTAGGAAAGCGAGGCGGAGGATAACGATTTAGAGTAAAACGAAGAAAAACCAGAGAAAGACGAAGGAAAAAACAGCCTACTGAGAGACCCGGCGGCGACTTCGGTTCTGGCTCCGGCTCTGGCGGCAACAGCAACAGCGACGGCAAAGGCACCGGCAACGACAGCGGCGGCTCTGGCGGCGGGGGCGGCGGCAGCAAAGGCAGCGGCAACGGTAACGGCAACGGCAACAGCAACGGCACCGGCAGCGGCGACGGCAGAGGCACCGGCAACGGCAACGGCAACAGCAACAGCAACAGCAGCGAGGCACCGGCAGCGGCGACGGCCATGGCGGCGGGGCAGCGGCAACAGCAACGGCACCGGCGATGGCTTCGGCAGTGGCGACCACAACCGCCTAGAAGAACCGCGGGGCGGCGCCCCCAACGGCTCCGGCTGGGAGCGGCTTCACCGAGTTGTAGTGATCCCCGAAGCTGGAGCAGTAACGCACGTAGACGAGGATAAGCGGCTTCTCGGTGTACTCCTCCCCGACGACGAAGGCGGGCGCCTGGGTCTGGACCACCTCGATGGGACACTGCAGGACGTGCGACAGGGCCCTCAGCTCGAGCTGGGTTCCCCACGACGCGTTGTGCTCGATGTCGTCGCAGTAGCTCAAGAAGTCGTCGGAGCTGTAGGCATCTCCGGTTTCAGGGTCGCTGAAGAAGGGCAGGAAGTCGTCGATGTGCTGTCGCATGTAGTCGGCGGTGCGGTTCCTCAGGCTCTCCAGGGTCACGGAGGAAGACAGCTGGTCTTGGATGGCACGGTACATGCAGTGGCTGTCAACAGGCATATATTTCATCTCCAGATTCTTGGCTGCGAGGATGGCGGCCAGCTTCTCCTCCTCTTTGCGGCGGTGGGTAGACATGTAATCTATATCAGCCTCCTCCGCCATCTTCTGGCGCTCTCTCTCTTGCGCCGCCCTTCTTTCGCGCCTTTTCTGCACTTTCGACAGGCGGGGGGGGCGGTTCTCAATATTCATCTTGGCCAGACCCGCAGCGACGGCATCGAGGTTGCTGGTATCAGGGTAAATCTCCCCAAACTTCTCCAGCTCCTGCTGATGCTTCTGCTCCAATTCGGCCTCAAGGCGCTCCACATCTAGGAGCAACTGCTTCCTTTTCTTCTTGTCGCTCTTAGGCACCGCATTTTTCATGCTCTGGATGCGGTCCTGCAGCTCTTTTTTCTCGCGGAGGTGGCGTCGTTCCACCCGCTCCCGCTCCCGCTGCAGATCTTCCATGGTATTAAATGATAAGGAATAATCAAAGTTTGTGGATGGTGAAGTACTGAGTACGGTGGACACTAAGAGCTCTAACCGCCTAGCAGGTAGCGGGGTCTCAGCACTCCGAGACTCCTGTACTCTAAATTTAAGCCCCTAGTTGCCCTCCTCCTACTCATAGCCCTCTCTGCCATTGGCCAGTGTCTCCATGACCACGCCCTGAAGCACACCTGACACTTGGATTGGCTATTGGGAGACCCTGAGTATGCCCCCAGTAGACCCCTTGGCACCCTTGGCAGGGGTGTTTCCGGCTTTAGCAGGGTTCAAAGTTCGGCCTGTAAGAGTTGGCCTATGCACCTTACGTGCATTTACGGCTGTGCACATTACATGCAGTCATTCTGCTTTTGAAGGTTTTGTGCAGTCATGCGGCCTTCGCAGTTTTAAATGCAGCGATTTGGTCGTTGCAGTTTTAAATGAAGCGATTTGGCTTTCTCAGATTAGGTGTCGAAACAGAGCTTGCAGAATTTTTCTTGGACTCTTTCTACCTACTACATTTCTAAGCCTGAGCACAATGCAGACACTGGTGGTGATTGAGAATCACAGGAAAAATGTTATACCACCAGCTGAATACTCTTACACTGGACTTTCCATTTACTCCTAATGTTCAGGAGGCAATGTGGCTTTTTGCAGTTTTGCAAGTCCCATGATTAGCGAACCCTCAATTTTATCTATTAGAACAAAGACATTTCCTTGTGTTCCTGGGAACACATAGTACTTTCAGTTTAGGTCTCAAGTCCACCCTGTCCCATCTCAGTGCAAAAAGGCAACACTTTCCTTCAGGTCATTCGCTGCAACTACGGAGACCTCTGAGCCTGTGCCCACAGAACTAATGCATCTTCCCTAAACTTTTTCTTGGGTTCCCTGCTTCCAAAATGGGCTCCCTAGAATGCCCGGGAAGCACTTCTTTAGGATTATTGTGAGCCTGCAAAAGTTCAAAAAAAGTAAAATAAATAAAAAATTAAAAGCCCTAAGATGTTTCTAATGTGCTCTCATCTCGACCCACCCTGCTCATCTGTATCTTGAGTTCCCAAACAAGAAGGGCCTTGAGAGAGCCTCCTCCTTGCTACAGATGAAGAAAGCAGACATTTGTCCCAGTTGTCGCATATGTCAAAATTTCATTCCTTTTTATTGCTATGATATTGATGTACTGTAGATTATTTAACCATTCTCCTGTTGAAGAACATCTATGTTGTTTCCAGTTCGGGGTTATTGTGAGTAAATCTGCTATACACATCTGTATACAGGTTTTTGTGTGACTGTAAGTCTTCCTCCGTCTAGGGGAAAATGACCAGGAATACAATTGCTGGGTTGTGTTATAAGTGTATGTCTAGTTTTTTTTTTTTTTTAAGAAACTGTTTTCCAGAGTGGCCAAAACCATTATACATTCCCACCAGCAGTGTATGAGGGATCTGGTTTTTCTGCATCTTCACCAGCATTTGGTGTGGTCATATATATATATTTTTAAATTTTAGCCATTCTGATACATGTATAGGCACATCTCACTGTGGTTTTATTTAGTTTTCATTTTTTAAAGATTTTATTTATGTATTTTTAGAGAGAGGGGAAAGGAGAGAGAAAGAGAGGAAGAGAACCATCCATGTGTGGCTGCCTCTCGTGTGCCCTCCACTGGGGACCTGGCCTGTAACCCAGGCACGTGCCCTGACTGAAAATGGAATGGGCAACCCTTTGGTTCGCGGGCCGGCACTCAATCCTCTGAGCCACACCAGCCAGGGCTCACTGTGGTTTTAATTTGTGTTACCCTAGTGGCTAATCATGTTCATCTTTTCAAAGTGCTCATTTGCTATCCATGCTATATCCTCTTGGGTAGAATGTTTACATTGCTTGTCTTTTATAATTGGACTGATTTTTATTGTTGTTTTCAGAGGTTTTACAAAATAGATTTTAGATACCAATTCTTTGTTGGCTATGTCATTTGCAAATGTCTTCTTTCACACTGTAACTTGTATTTTCATTTCTTTCCCTGGTGCTTCTCAGAGTGAAAGTTTTACATTTGGATGAAGTCCAGTTTATCCATTTTTTCTTCTATGGGTTGTGTTTTTGTTGTCAAATCTCTTTATGTAATCCAGTGATTTTCAACCTAGTTCATCTCATGGCACACATAAACTAATTATTAAAATTCTGCCTGGCTGGTGTAGCTCAGTGGATTGAGCGCGGGCCTGTGAACCAAAGGGTCGCCATCTGATTCCCAGTCAGGGCACATGGGTGGGTTGCGGGCCAGTTCCCAGCAGGGGACACATGAGAGGCAACCATACATTGATATTTCTCTCCCTCTCTCCTTCCCTTCTCCTCTAAAGATAAATAAATAAAATCTTTAAAAAATTTCTGTGGCACACCAAAAAGTATATTTTTTGTCGCTCTGACTAAAAATAAATAGATATTATAGATTTATTATATAATAAATAGATTCATCACACGGGATGGCTACTGTAGTGTTGGCTGTTGTCATTTTTTTTTTTTAATTTGGGGAAAGAGGTCAGTGCCCCTGACTAAATTGTCAGTTATTGCATGTTTTAAAAATTTTTGCAGTGCACCGGTTGAAAATTGCTGGTCTAAGCCTACATCTCACAGAATTTGTCTTGTTGTTTACTAAAGAAATAGTTTTTAAATTTAAATCTATGATCTACTCTGTGTTTATTTTTGTGTAAGGTTTGAGGCTTAGGTCAAAGTTCAGTTTTGTTTTTAAGATTTTATTTACTTTTATTTTTAGAGAGGGAAAGGGAAGGAGAAAGAGAGGGAGAGAAACATCAGGGTGTGGTTGCCTCTCATGCACCCCCAACTGGGGACATAGCCTGCATCCCAGGCATGTGTTCTGACTGGGAATTGAACCAGCAACCCTGACTCTAGCAATCCACTGAGCCACACCAGCTAAGGCTGTGTGATTTCTTTTTGAGTCTGTTGATATGGTAGATTCTATTGATTGCTGGTCAGGTATTGAACCAGTCTTATACTTGCTCATGGTTTATAATTTTTTAAAATATATTGATAAATTCTTTTGCTAATATTTTGATAAGGCTTTTAAAGTTGACATTAATGGCAGATGTCAGAATGTAGTTTCCTTTTTTGTTAGTTTTTTGTTTGATTTTGGTATCAGGGTAATACTAGCTTTATCAAATGAACCTGGCAGAAGAGGAGGCTCTTCTATTTTTCTAGAAAAGACTGTTTAAAATCAATGTTAATTCTTTCACTGTTGTGTTTTCTCTCTTTGGGTATTCATTGTCAGCCTTGTTACATATTTGTCAATTTTACTGATCTTTTCAACGAACCACCTTGTTTCATTGATTTTTCCCTACTGCATTTCTGTTTTCAATTTCATTGATTTCTGCGCTGGCTGGTGTAGCTCAGTGGACTGAGTGCCAGCCTACAAACCAAAGGGTCCCCAGTTCGATTCCCAGTCAGGGCACATGCCTGGGTTGTGGGCCAGATCCCTGGTTGGGCATGTGTAAAAGGCAGCCAAATGATGTTTCTCTCTCTCTCTTTCTCCTTCTCTTTCCTTCTCTCTAAAAATAAATAAATAAAATCTTCGAAAAATTTCATAGATCTCTGGTATGTTTTCCTTCTGCCTGCTTGGGTGCAGGTTACTTTTCTTTTTCTGGTTCTTGAGGTGCCAGCTTAGATGATTCTCTGCATCTGTGAGTCTGTTTCAGTTTTGTTTGTTCATTTTATTTTGTTCCTTAGTTTCCACATACTTAGGGTATTTGCCTTTCTCTGTCTGACTTATTTTACTTTGCATAATACGCTGTAGGTCTATCCATGCTGTTGGAAATGGTAAGTTTTTTAATCATATACTCTGTATTATATACCACAGCTTTTTAATCCACTTATCTACAAATGGGCACTTGGGCTGCTTCCATACCTTCATTATTGTAAATAGTGCTGCAATGAACATATGGGTGAATATATTGTTTGGAATTAGTGTTCCAGGGTTCTCTGGATATATTCCCAGAAGTGGAATTGTTGGGACATAAGGTTGTTTCATTTTTAATTTTTTCAGGGATACCTATACTGTTTTCTACAGTGGCTGCACCAGTCTGCAATCGCACCAACAGTGCACTAGGGTTCCCTTTGTCCACAGCCTCACCAGCACTTGTTGTTTGTTGCTTTGTCTATGATGGCCATTCTCACCGGTGTGAAGCGGCATCTCATTGTAGTTTTAATTTGCATTGCTCTGATGGCTAGTGAGGCTGAGTATCTTTTCATATGTCTGTGGGCCCTCTGTATGTCCTCTTTGGAGAAGTGTCTGTTCAAGTCTTTTGCCTATTTTTTAATTGGGTTCTTTGGATTTTTGGAGTTGAGTTTTGTAAGTTCCTTTTAAATTTTGGATATTAAGCCATTATCAGATGTATCCGCGAATTTGTGCTCCTCTTCAATGGGTTATCTTTTCATTTTGTTGATGGTTTCCTTTGCTGTGCAAAAATGTTTCAGTTTGATGTAGTCCCATTTGTTTATTTTATCGTTTGTTTCCCTTGCCTGAGGACATATGGCAGAAAAAATATTGCTTAGAGAAATGTCAGAGATTTTATTGCCAATGTTTTTTTCTATGAGTTTTATGGTTTTGAGTCTTAACATTAAGTCTTTCATCCATTTTTAGTTTTATTTCTGTATACGGTGTAAGAATGTGATCTAGTGTAATTTTTTTGCCTGTATGTTAGACTTTATTTTTTAGAGCAGTTTGAGGTTCATAGAAAAACTGAATGGAACTCACACAGTGTTCCCATGTACGCCTGCCCCCCACACACGTGCAGCCTCCCCCACGGTCAACCTCCAGACTGGACGGACATTTTTGTCACAGCTGTTGAACCTGCATTGACACGTCATTGTTACCCACACTCCCTAGGATGCATTAGGGTTCACTCTTGGCGGTATACGTTCTACAGGTTTGGACAAATGTATAATGACATGTACCCATCATTATAGTATCTACAGAACAATTTCACTGCCCTAAACATCCTTCTCATGTCACATCTTCATCCCTCCTTCTCCCCTAACCCCTGGCGACCACTGACCTTTTCTGTTTCCACAGTTTTGTCTTTTCTGTTTTTTAGGATTTTATTTATTCATTTTTAGAGAGGAGGGAAGGGAAGGAGAAAGTGAGGGAGAGAAACATCCATATGTGGTTGCCTCTCACACGTCCCCGCACTGGGAACCTGGCCTGTAACACAGGCATGTGCCGTGACTGGGAATCGAACCTGTGACCCTTTGGTTCACAGGCCAGCGCTCAGTCCACTGAGCCATATCAGCCAGGGCTGCCTTTTCTAGAGTGTCATATAGTTGGGGTCATATGGCATGTAGTCTTTTCATATTAGCTTCTTTGAGCCATAGGCATTTCATTTTCCTCCATTTGTCTTTTCATGGCATGATAGCTCATTTCTTTTTAGCAACGAACGCTATTGCGTGGTATGGATGTATTGTACCCCAGTTTACCCATTCTCCTCCTGAGGACATCTGGGCTGCTTTCCAAGTTGTAGCAGTTATCCGTCATGCTGCCATAACTGTTTGTGTGTGGGTTTTTGTATGGGCCTGTTTTTAGCTCATCTGGGTGAATAGCAAGGAGGACATTTGCTGGATTGCATGGTGTGAGTCCGGTTAATTTTGTAAGAAGCTGAGAAACTGTTTTTCGCAGTGGCTGTACATCTGCGTTGCTTTCCCAGCAGCAATGAGAGTTCCCGTTGCTCCACATCCTTGGCTGGCATCTGATGTTGTCAGTGTTTTGGATGTTGGCCTTTCTGATAGGTATATATACTTCCTCATAGTTTTCATCTGCAACTCACTAATGACCTATGAAGCATCTTTTCATCTGCTTGCTTGCCATTTGCATAACTTGTCTGCAGAGTGTCTGTTTAAGTCTTTTGTCCACTTTAAAACTGGGTTTATTTGTTTTCACCTGTTTTCTCTCTCTTGTTCAGATGGAGTAATACTTATTGTTCCCTCTTTAAGTTCACTGAATTTTCTCTTCTGTCCCTTCCATTCTGATAAGCTTATTCATTGAGTTTTTTAAAATTTGGTTGTTATATTTTAGTTGTTAAATTTATGTTTGGTTCTTTATTGTTTCTATTTCTACCTCTTTCTTTTTTTGTGTCTAATTTTCTTTTTCTAATTCTTTGCTGAAATTCTCTATTTTGTTTTCATTTGTTTCAAGCATGTTTGTTGCTTGGTGAAGCATTTTTATGATGGTCCTTTTAAAAGAATCGTTGTCAGATAATTCTAACATGTCTGTCATCTTGGTTTGGACATCTCTCTATTTTTTTGTTCAGTTTGAGATCTTCCTGGTTCCTGAGTGCTATTTGAGTAAAACACGGAATCCTGTACCTATTTTATTTTATTTTTATTTTTTAAAGATTTTATTTATTTATCTTTAGAGAGAGGGAACAGAGGGAGAGAAACATCAATGTGCAGTTGCCTCTCACACGCCCCCCTACTGGGGACCTGGCCCGCAACCCAGGCATGTGCCCTGACTGGGAATCGAACCGGTGACCCTTTGGTTCACAGGCCAGCACTCAATCCACTGAGCCACACCAGCCAGGGTTCCCTCATCTTATTTTAAATGAATAGAAATACACCCCTCTTAGTGTCATTTGTATCTTTCAAATAAGTTAACTACTGTGGATTGAAATGAATTTCTGCAATGATAATTTTAGAAAAACTTTATGCTGGCCTTGAAAGAGACATCTTTTGGACATGGATAGCGTGACAGTAGTGGTAACACAGAGTCTGCTTGTTTGCTGCAATCAAGATTGTTTTTTCAGATTTCGTAGAAGGAATGACAGGTCCCTTTGAATGTCAAGCCCCATGGCGTAGGTTTGTTTTTGTGGCCTGAAGTGCAGAAAAACCAGCTTGGCAAACATTGAGCTTTACTGATGGTCATTTGTGTTAAGCGAACCATAGTTGTTATAATATCCAGTGTGCCTTTGCCAGCTCAGTGCCCAAGTCTGCCACCCTCTCTACCTCCACCCCCTCTCCACCTGCCACATTTCTCCAACACACACTCTCCCATGTGCAGATTGTGATCCACCCTCCAGGTCACACTCTCTGCCCTCGTACACATGCTCGGCAGTGGACGGGCTTCCTGCTTTTCAGGCAGTTCTCTACGAGCACATTTTCTCGCAACTCAGCTTTTAGCAAATGGACCAATGGCTGGGAGTTCGGGGTTCCTTTCCCCAATAAGAAGCACTGGGAATGGTGGGAGGCTGTCTCGTGGATTGTGGCAGCACGTGCCTTGGTTACTGAGGAGGGAGTGGCAGGAGAACCACTGGCTAGGATGCTGGGGGCCATGATAAAGAGGTGTACGTCAGAGCCCTGAGCTCAGGACCTGGCACCATGGAAGACAGTAACGAACAACAGGTGCTTTTCTCTACCACACTCGGGCCTTACCTCCCAGCTCCTGCTCCCATCCATCCCCCATGTCTCCCCTTTCCACTTCACAACCCCCACTCCTCCTCCCCTTGAGAGGCCACGAGAGACAGCAGTTTCCATGGTAATCAGCATCTACAGTAGTTTGGAGTTTCATGGCCCCTAAGTGTCTGTCTGAACTGGGTTCCCAGCTCACATCAGAGGGTGCTTCCCGGTGAGCTCTGGGGCTGTTGAGAAATTGTCAGACACAAGCCAGTGTTCAAGTCCACCTTATCACACACAGTAGCACACACAGTATTTTAGTGTAACGAAAGAGGGTGGGAGGAAATCATCTTGCCCGGTGCAGAGCCCACAGCTCCTGGGCTCGCTGACGTGGGATTGCGTCAGTGGGCTGAAGAGGTCGGGAGTAAGGGCATGGGAGACTGGGCAACAGGGACACAGTGTCACAAAAGGGTTTTGAGAACATCACTGAGGGTTTGCTCTTTCCTCATCCTCCCACCTGTCCTTAAGAGTCTAAGATGACAAGAGCTTCACACTCTGTTCATGCTTCCTTTCTGTACCGACCCCAAACTTGTTCCTGACCTTGCTCCTGCCATTACCTGTTTTGCTCATTCACTCATTCATTTATTCATGACTTGGCCCCCATCTATCAATCCTGCTATTTGCCAGTCCGTCTTCTAAGCACTGTGGATAAAGTAAACAGTGAAGCAAATAAACAAAGATCCCTAACCTCAAGGAGCTTACAGCCAAACAAGGGAAGACAGACCAAAAAACAAAAAACAAACAAGTAACAAAAAAATAAGTAACGACCCTGGCCAGGTTGTTCAGTTTGTTACAGCGTCGTCCCAATATGCCCAGGTTGCAGGTTTGATCTCCTGGTCAGGGCACATATAAGAATCAACCAATGAATGCATCAATAAGTGGAACAACAAATCAGTGTTTCTCTCTTTCTCCCCCTCCACAACCAAATACATACATACATACATACATACATACATACATACATACATATTTAAAAAACCCAAGCTACTACAGAATGCTGTGTGAAGTGGAAGCAGAGCTTTGGAGCAGTGTACACAGGGGAGAGTTTGAGGCCTCATACCAGTTGCAGGATGTTAGAGGTGGGGAGGGGGTCTTCCTGGAGAAATGGCTATCCGAAGCCCCCAAGTCCTAGGGCCTTTAGAAACAGTAAAGTCACTCATTGCTCAGTGGGCGGAGCAGAGCAGCCATCTCCAGTCCTTTGAGGCATTTGGGGTCCACCCTGTCACCTTCCAGCAGAGTCGGTCTTGGCCTTCTCTGCCCCCATCACATACCTTCTGTTTGGGTTTCTTGGACAGGCCCCCATCCCTTGGTCATTCTGAGTTTGCCAAAGAGAGACAGGGAAAATGGCCCTTGGGCCTGAAGGCCTATGGCTCTACTCAGCAGACAAAAGGGTAGATGGGGTGGGGGTGAGTGTGAGGCATGCAGGAAGACCCCTAGCACAGTGAGGACAGTCTTGAGAGAATGTGACTCAGTCATCAAATGCAGAGCACAAGGGCTAGCCTGATCTTTGGGACAGCTGAGAAACTGAAGGTGACCCTCACACCTCCTGAGCCACTGAGCGCGCTCTGCTGTCCGGATGTGATAAACAAGGCCTGCCAGCTGCTGACTATGTGGTCCTGGGCTGCAGAGTTGCCAGATGGAGCACATAAAACCTCAGGACCACATTAAATTTGACCTTCGGTGCCCTGGCTGGCGTGGCTCACTGGATTGAGTGCCGGCCTGAGAACCAAAGGGTCACTGGTTCGATTCCAGGTAGGGCACAGGCCTGAGTTGAGGGCCAGGTCCCCCATCTCTGTCACACGGATGCTTATCTCCTACTCTTTCTCCCTCCTTTCCTCTCTTTAGAGATAAATACATAAAATCTTTAAAAATAAATAAGTTTGACCTTCACATGTACAACGAATTATGTTTTAGTGTAAGTATATCCCATATGATATTTGAGACATACTTATACTAAAACACTCTTGCTTGTTCATGTGAAATCCAAATATAACTGGTGTGCTGGTTGTTACCTGGTAACCGTACCTGGGTGCGGTAAAAACTGCTGGGTAAGGGAAGGGCCAGCTTTTTTTTTTTTTTTTCTTTTTGTCCATTTCTGGGGGTGGGGGTGGGGTGGACCTGGAGTAGGACCAGTGGGGAGTGGGTGTGGCTGCGGGAGCAGGAAGAAGGACTGCAGTTGTGGAGGCTCAGGGAAGGCCACCTGGAGCCCTCCCGGGGTAGGTCAGAACTAGAAACCTCAGAGAGCCTTTGTGCTTACATCAGTCTCTATGCCTCCAGATCTGCAGGGGTTTTGAGAAGGTGCAGTGGGGAGATGATGGAGGTGGATGGGTTTGAAGAACAGGAAGCAACTTTGACCATTTCCCTGCTTGGTGTTAAGATGGTGGAATGTGTGCACATGCCTCAGCCAGGCACTGGGCCTTCTCTATGCAGATCGGCAGTCAGCCATTGTAGAATGTTCCACATGCTCCCGCTGTCACTGATTCTGCTCTTTTCTGACACCCTTGTCTCCACAGTAACACGCTTTGGAGGGAAGCCCATCTCAGGGCAGGGTCGGCTGAACTCTGGGATTTTTTTCCTCAGTGCCCTGCCCTCCCCTCCCGTCCCCACCCTTGTAATGATAGTGCCAGCAGCGGCTGACTCGAGGGTACCAGTTCTCAGTTCACAAAGGGATTGGCTACCTTACACTTCGCTGGATCTTCCGAAGTCTGAGAAGGTGGTTGGTACTCATGTCCTCTGTACGTTTGAGGAAACCAAGCCCCAGAGATTGCCCGGCAACAGTCACCAGGTCAGGCCTCCACCCACTCGGGTATTTTTAGAACAAATGTCACTCCGCACCTACTGTGTGGGACTCGTACCCAGTCTCACTCAGTTTTTGCTCCTGAGAGCTCCCAGATGAGGGTGGGAGTCGGGTGAAAAGTGAGAGATGGTGAACTGATGAAGAGGCAGGAATAACAGAACCCAAGCTCTCAGGGCAGGCGCAGCTACCAAGGAGGACCCCTCAGGGAACAGGTGGCTCCGGTGGAGGGCTCATCTACCCACTGCCTCCCTCCCACCTCTTCATTCTTCTACCTCTTCAGTAGCATCTCTCCCTCTCTGTTTAGCCTGGCCACAGGCCCCATCGCTGCCTTGGCGCTGGCCCCTGAGAGTGTCCCTGGGCCCCATGCCCTTGGCCCACAGCCCACCATGGCAGCTTGTCCTTGGTGGGGAAGTACAGAACCTTCCTTCCCCCACCGCAGCCCCTGTCGGCCCCTGTCTCAAAGACAATCTGTCGTGGAATTCCAATTGGAAGCAGATTAGAAGAGAGCTGGTGCCCTATTTTAAGGGGGAGCTGGCAAGTGCAGAGTCCTCCACTCCGCCCCCACTATACTTGCCCCTGGAGCCCATCTCTACAAGGTCAAGGTCAGCAGAACTCACTTCAGCAACGGAGGCCAGCTGTACCAGCCACCCTAGCCATCCCAGGGGCTACTGTTCCTGTAGGCCCTTCTCAAAAAGGGTGCTCCAGTCATCCTGCAAGAAGTGCTTTTCCTCCCATGGTCCCCATCCTCAGGACCTCCCCTCCCACTGCCGGGACCAGGTCAGAATGTGGGCTGTGGCTCTGCTGCCCCCTCACCTTCACACCAACCTCCACACCAGATAGCCAGGTCAGATTATTTCCTCTGTGCCTTCTCTATCCCTTGCCATTCACCTGTGTCCAGTGTTTATGGAGCAGTGTCTTCTTTTTCTTTTAATATTTTACTTTCTTTATTGTCAGAGAGAGGGGAAGAGAGGGAGAAAGAGAGGGAGAGAAACATCACTTGGCTGCCTCTCACACATGCCCAACCAGGGACCTGGCCCACAACCCAGCATGTGTCCTGACTGGGAATCAAACCAGCGACTTTTCAGTTCACAGGCCGGAGCTCAATCCACTGAACCATACCAGCCAGGGCTGGAGCAGTGTTTTCAAACAGGGAATTGTCTCAGGACGTTTCCTCAATAAAAGTCCGGATAAGGAGTGGGCTACCCTTCCCAACTAGCAAGTCTGTCCAATGGGGAGAGATAGCTGGGCCTGTGAGCTTTTCGGTGCTGGGGCAAGTCTCCTAAGCCCATCCACTTACTTGGTGTGGAGGTGGAGCTGTTTTTGCAATAGGTATTAGAGAAGAGAATATGGTGAGCCTGTGTGTACGTCATGGGGGCAGTTAGGCCCTTGGGCCCTGACCGTCGTCACCCTGTGCCTGAAAGTCATCCTCATGTGACATTTGGCACAGGTTGCCATCCCTGCTCAGAATCTGATCTCACTCCTTGGTGCCCACGGGATGGAGCCCACACTCCATGTCCTGGTGTCCAGGCTCTTTTGGAGACTGGCTCTGTGGCCATTTTGAGCTTCACTTCCTGCCAGCCTCTTCATGGAACAGCCATTTGTCCTAGCAGGGGAGCCGCACCCAACGCTCTCCACACATTTCCTGCAGAGCTGGCTGGGACCAGGATGAATGCAAGGAAGGTACCCAGGCCAGGGCAGGACCTGTGATGGGTGTTAGAAAAGACAAGGATCTCAAGGTCTGGGCAGTTCTAAATGTTCTTTTTTTGCTGCAGAGCAAAGTGTTTTGTAGACAGAGCTGTAAACAGGTTGGGCAGGCAGGAACTCAACTGAATGATAGATAGTAGCCAACTGTAAAGAAGCAATCAACATGTTAATGATCAAATGGTGTTTATGAACAGTGGCTAAGCCTCCCCCCAGGAAGGCAGAGCTTTGGGTGTGAATCCTTTCTTTACTCATTGCAAGTACATAAAACTACTTTGGGACAACCACATCTTGTTTTGAATAGCACCCCAAGCAGCAACCCCCTTGAGTTGGGTAACGGGTGTTCCCTCATGGGACTCCCCTGTACAGGAGCTTGAGCCTCAGAGAGGAGAGGCCCCTCGCGTAGCCTCTGCTTCAGAGATTTCTGGAATCTGACCACCTGCCACTCTCCTCACCACCAACAATCTGGCCTGAGCCACCATCATCTCTCATGTTTTTTACTGTGATGACCCCTCAGAAGTCTCCTCCTCCTTACCTACCCCCTCTTTTTTAAAAAAAGAGATTTTACTGCTTTATTTTTAGAGAGAGGGGAAGGGAGGAAAACAACAATGCGTGGTTGCTTCAGGGGCGCCCTCTACTGGGGACCTGGCCTGTAACATCAGGCCAGTGCCCTAGATCCTGAATCGAACCAGTGACCCTTTGATTCACAGGCTAGCACTCAATCCACTGAGCTACACCAGCCAGGCTGTAAGCACATGTTGACTAGATAACTATTTACCTTTGTACATATATATGCACACACAAAAGCCGCACTCGCACATGTATCTGCATGGAGGACCCACACTTTTAAAATTTATTTTTACTGTGACCTTGAGGGATCTATTTTTTTCAACGTCTTATTGGAAACAATTTCAAGCCTGCAGAAGAATTGAAAGAATTGTACACGGAACGCCCACCACCTTGATTGTACAGGTATTTTGTTCATATGGACTCATTGCACTTTGTCCCTCGATCTGCCTATCAGTACATCCTATGTGCATTTCAAAGAGAACTGCAGCCATTGGTACCTTCATGCCCAAACACTTCAGCATGGACTTCCATGTTTGTTTACTTTTCAGGTGTAATTTTATATGCTGAGAAATGTGCAAGTCTTAAGTGTACATTTGCTGAGTTTCGACAAATGAGTTTTTGACTTGTATAACTCAGAGCTGTGTCAGGACAGAAAACATTGTCACCCTTTAAATTCCCACTGTGTTCCTTCCTTGTCAGTCCCCTAGCAGAGGCCACCAGTGCTCTGACTTCTTAAAAAATTGTAGATTGGTTTTATGTGTTCTAGAATTGCACATACAGAGAATAATTTGATAAGTACTCACCTTTGTTTATTCATTCAATACAAATTTATTTAGCACCTACTATACGCTTACAGACTACATGTGATGTCTTTTCACAGAAACTAGTGAGTTCTGGACTGATCAAAAAGCCAAAAGTATTTCTAGGCCTGGCCTGTGACCCCCTCCTCCCCTCTGATCATATTGTCCCTGAGAGACCAGGGACGGCTGTGTTACCAAACTCAAGGTAGTTTTGTTTACTTGCAACAAGCAAAGGAGATGGGATTCCTATCTAAAGATCTGCCTCCCTGAAGCCGGGAGGCTTAGTGTTCTTTGCAGTTGGCTACTTTCACGGGTTCAATTCCATCAGCTCATCCTGTTTACAGCTTCAGCTCCCAAATACTCTGCTACATTTTAACATTAAGCAAGAAATAACATGCAGAACTGCTCAGACCTTGGGGCCCTTGTCCGATCTAACAGCCAGGCCTCAGAAAGAAATGCAGACAGAGCTTGTATGGTCTGGACTCCTCCCTGCCCCACTCCCAATCCACATGGGCTCTGCAGCACCTGCTACTTCCCACACCATAGCTCCACGCTCGCTCCTCTATGCAGGTGTACAGGGGAATGTCATCATCTGATCCTGGGTCCAGCAGAAGGGGGTGAAAGTGCAGTCGGGGGAGAGAACGGAAAGGAACTGGACAAGTGGAGGCAGCACACAGTCTCATGATCCTGTGGAGGGGTGGGGATGTGGGCTGGGGGGCGTGGACACTGGGCAGGGACAGGAGAAGAAAGCTTCAAAAGAGGAAGCAGCTCTAGCCCCTGAGCATTTGGGATCAGGCAGCGGAACAGCTCTTACGTGGAACCACTGGGATCCTGGACACAATGGTCTTGTTGTCCAAGGAGAACTTCAAGATCGCCATGGAGGTCTTTGCGATCTTCCAGTGGGCTTTCAGTGCCTGGCTTTTCGGTGAGTCTTCAGCCTTTGGTAGTGTGACCAACTCTCTGGGTTTGTCTGGGACTGAGGGGCTTTAGGGCTTAGCGGGACTTTTGATACTAAAACATGGATGGTCCCCAGCACATCAGGATGGTCAGTCCCCCTGGCCCGTAGCCTGACATAGCTGGCCTTGGTACTTGTGGGTATACATGTGGGGGCGTATGTGTGCATATGGGTATACGTGCGTGTGTGTAAGAGTCTTGCTGCAGATGTGTATGTTGGAGCTCCCCGGGTGTACACTGGGGCATGGAGGGCATGTTTTCGGAGAGTGAGAAAGGAGCTCCATGAGGCCAGCCAAGACAAAGGATTTAGTCGCACCCTGCAGAATGTGAGCAGATCATCGGGGGCAGACAGTTGCCCTGGTGACAGAGGGAGGCTGTGAAAACCTCTGGTGTGGAAGACTTCACCCATCTATCCATCCACTATCCCCACCACGAACACCTTGGGCAAGTTGGCGATGCGCTGGCCGCTGTGTTCTACATGTTGGAAGCTGACCAGCCCTGTGGGAGGGGGGCCTGGGCAGCATTCTCATCAGTCGGGTGCTGCGGGTAGGGACAGGAACTCAATGACCTGCTAAGGTATCTGGGCAGGAAGAATGCATGTGGGCTCTGTGAGCTGGGGGCTTGCCGTTGACCAGGGAGAAGAGACTGCAGGACAGGCACAGGGGGCTTAGAGGCTCGCCTGGGGTGTGCACCCCCCACCCCAATGCTGAAAAGAGCAGTGTTAATCTAGCAATGACAGGTAAGCACAGCTGGAAGAGACCTGGAGCAATAAATGCATGGTAGGCCCTTACTGTGTTCCAGGTATGTTCACATGTATTGTCTCATTGTAGCCTCACATCGATGTGTGGTTGCGTGTTGTGTGCCCCCTACTGGGGACCTGGCCTGCAGCCCTGGCCAGGCTTGTGCTCTGACTGGGACTCAAAATCAGCAACCCTTTGGTTGGTAGGCCAGCACTCAATCCACTGAACCACACCAGGCAGAGCTTGAGTTCACTCTTTTTTCCCACTTTTTTATTATTAAAGATCATATTTATCTTTAGAGAGAGGGGAAGGCAGGGAGAAAGAGAGGGAGAGAAACATGATATGCAAGAGAAACAGTGATTGGCTATGTTTCTCACGCCCCCTGCTGGGGACCTGGCCCGCAACCCAGGCGCCCATGTTCCTGACTGGGAATCAGACTGGCAACCCTTTGGTTCACAGGCCTGCGCTCAACACACTGAGCCACACCAGTCAGACAAAAGTCAAATAATTTTATAATGAGTAAATTAAAAGCCTAAACTGCTGGCCTTTTGTCCTTCCTTAGATCTGTTTCCCAGAGGCAGCCATTTTCAACTTTGTTAGCTCTTGTTTTTCAGGAACTTACCTCTATATGTGTGCATTTTACCATTTAAACTTTCAAAGTAATATTGCATTCTGAATTAACAATTAGACAGTGTCTCTGACTTCCCAGTATGAAGATGAGAATTTGGCCCCATCCATAATTACTATATTCCCCTCTTTCCCCATTCTCCTAGGGGGTTACAGCCAGGTTTTAGTTAAATGCATGACTAGGACTTATTATTTAGTGCTATTGAGCTATTTTGTACACTAAGGTTATTTTTCCTCCTTGTGCAACTTCTTTCCCCTAGCTCCCGCCCCGGAATTTGCAATGACCTCATTTAAAATTTCTTTAGTTATCTGTTAGAGATGTTTTAGTCACCACTACACCTCCAAACTTTCCACGGACATGTTCCTCTCTGTTTGTACAAACCCATTGGGAATCTCTTTATTGCCTTGGGGACATAGCAAGCTACTGGGGTCCAACTCCTCCTGTCACAGTCTGGCCTCCTGCACAGCTGCTGTCTACTTGCCTGACCCTGAGAATGAGTGTCTCCTTCAATTTCGCGTCCTGGGAACCTTGCTTGCCTCACCCTAGTCCCAGCCCTGTTCATTTCCTTTCTAGCTGGCTCCCTTTTTTCCTGGATTACATACCTTCTCCTGTCTTAGTTTACTCTCTTATTTTGGTGGAACACTTCTTCCAGGAGTTTCCTGAGAAAGGGACATGCGAGACAAACTATCTGAGACTGTATGAGTGAGATGACCTTTATTCTACTTTGCATTTGATTACGAATTAGGCTGTCCCTGGCTGGTGTGGCTCAATGGATTGAGCGCTGGCATGTGAACTAAAAGGTTGCTGGTTGGATTCCCAGTCAGGGCACATGTCTGGGTTTCGGGCCAGGACCCCAGTAGGGGGAGTGAAAACGCTGCATGGGCATGGCTGAGGGTGCATGCATCAGGGTGGCACAGAACTGCTCAGGGAGGGCAGGTGTGAGGGACTGTTCACAATTTCCTAATTCTGGGCTGAATTTCCTCCAGTGACCACCGTGATCTGTGTCAACCTGTACTTGGTGCTGTACACGAAGTACTGGCCTATCACTGTGGTCATTCTCATCTGGCTGGCTTTTGATTGGAAGACCCCTGAACGAGGTAAGGGCCCTGCTGGGGCTACTACTACATTTCTTCTTCCTGCACTTCCGAGAGGCTTGGGCCAGTCCCCAGGCAGCCTTCAGCCTTTCTCTGCCTGGGCTACAGAAACCGAGGGCAGGGGTCTTTTCAAGGTCAGAACTGCAGCCGGGTAGGGGAGGGGCAGCTAGTGAATGAGAAAGCTAAGCTGCCTCTCATTGGCCATGACCTGCCATATTCCATTCTGGTTGTCAGTTAAGAGGCCAGAGGCAGCAGGGGGGGAGAGTACCTTGTGGCAGGCCCAGAAGTGCTCTGAAGGAGATGATGGGGGTGGGCACAGCTTGCCTGCATGTGCTCTATTTTCAGGTGGCCGCCGGTTTCTCTGTGTGAGGCACTGGTCCCTGTGGAAACAGTACTGTGATTACTTCCCGCTCAGGGTGAGCAGTCCCACGTCCTCACTTGGGCCCCAGGCCCAGCCCGAACTCCGCTACCAGTGGCTGGGGCACAGTGGGGGTTGGGGGCAGCATTCTCATGTGGGCCTGCTGAATGATGACCGCTGGAGTTGTGTGTTACCCTAGCCTGCGGGCCGGGCACAGCAGCCCTTCCCCTTCCAGGTCTCTGGCCGGCAGTTCTCTTCTCTTCCCCGGTAATACCCGTCCCGGCAACTCTTTCCTCCACAGCTTTTGAAGACTCATGACATCTCCCCCTGCCACAACTACATCCTCGTCTACCACCCTCATGGGCTCCTGTGCCATTCGGGCTTTGGTAACTTTGCCACAGAGGCTTCAGGCTTCTCCAAGATCTTTCCTGGCATCACCCCTTATGTGCTCACACTGGGAGCCCTTTTCTGGGTGCCTTTCTTCAGAGACTACGTCATGTCTACAGGTGAGTGGGCTCTTCAGACAGAAAAACAAAAGAAAAACAGTTTCCATCCAGAGCAGTGTGGTTGCATGCATTGGGCATCATCCTGCAAACCAAAAGGTCACCTGTTCGAATTCCAGTCAGGGCACATGCCTGGGTTGTGGGCCAGGTCCCTGGTTTGGGGGAGTATGGGAGAGTCAACCACACATCATTGTTTCTTTCCTTCTCCTCCCTCCCTTGTCCTCTTGCTACTAGATAAATAACTAAATAAAATGGCTCCCCAAGGAAGAAGCACTGGGGGAATGGGTGAGCAAGGACACCTCTGTGAGCCCATCTGGTCTTCAAGAGCTTCCCCAGGCTCACCTGCCTGAGATGAGGCCTTCTCCCCCTTCTGAAGAGCTTGGCAGGAAAGCTAGGAGGTTTGGGAATGAGATCACAACCTTTTGTATTTTTCTGTCTGCCAGGGTTGTGCTCGGTGAGCCAGGCCTCCATCGACTACCTGCTGACCCAGAAAGGCACAGGCAACATGCTGGTCGTGGTAGTTGGTGGCCTGGCTGAGTGCAAGCACAGTGTGCCGGGGTCCACCACCCTGTTCCTGAAGAAGCGGACCGGGTTCATACACAAGGCACTCCAGCATGGGTAATGCTAGTTCTGGTCCAGACCAGGAGAGCCGTCCCAAAAGCCCAGCAGGGCAGGAGGAAGGGATTTTGAGGAAATTATATCTAAACAGGGGGTGAAGCTCCTGCTGTGTCATACAGCCTGGGCCAGGTCCCGGAGGCATTTCTGCTTAAAGGCTAGAGGGCCAGTCTGAGCCCGATGTCCCTCACAGCAGCCTGTCCTCTGGGCCCATCCCTCTGTGAAAGGTGACTGGCTACCACCCCATCTCAGAGGGTGCCAAAATGGCTGTGTGCATTCAAGGGAATAAAGCATGCATGAAATGTTCCTTGAATCTATCTTCCCGTGTTTCAGACCTGTGGGTTCGTTCACAGGGGAGGGAGGACTTGCTTCCTTGGGCTTGCTATTACTCTGTCCCCACAGGAAGCCAGGGGTACACCATGAGGCCCCCACACTGGGCCTGGACTTAGGCCCGGCTGAGTTAGGGGCTGAGGAGCCTATAAGCAGAGCCAGAGACCACTTGGTGGTTTAGCAGGTCAGGCTTTGAGCAGGGTCCTTACTGGTCTGGCCATCCAAAGACACGCCTTTCCTCTACAGGGTGGCGCTAATCCCTGCCTATGCCTTTGGGGAGACCGAGCTGTATGGTCAGCACATTTTCACTCCCGGGGGCTTGATCAGTCGCTTCCAGAAGTGGTTCCAGCGTTTGACACACATCTACCCTTGTGCTTTCTATGGGCGTGGCTTCACTGAGAACTCCTGGGGCTTCCTGCCCCATGCTCACCCCATAACCACCGTTGGTGAGTGGGCCCTTTGCTGGCAGCCTCATCTAGGATGCAGATCCAGTTCTGAGGCTGAGCCTTGGCTTTGGCGGTGTCTGGGCACGGGGAGGCTGCCTGGGGTGGGCGGTGTTGGAGCGGTGAGGGTGGGGATGAGCTGGGCTGGAGGACCGAGCCCCATCCTGAGGCATGAGCTGTTCTGATGCTTCTTTCATCCTTCATCTCCCTTGGCAGTCGGGGAGCCTCTGATAGTGCCCAAGATTGAGAAGCCAAGCCAGGAGGTGGTGGACAAGTACCACGCACTCTACGTGGAAGCCCTGCGGAAATTGTTTGACAAGCACAAGACCCAGTATGGCTTCTCAGAGAGCCAGGAGCTGGTGATAGTTTGAGACATCCCCCTGCTGCCTTGGCCTCGCTGGAGGATGTGGAACCAGTAACCAGGACTGAAGTCACCTATGGGGCTCCTGCTTCTGATCTGGCCAGTCCTCAATGTGAGGAGGTGCTGCCCATTCAGCTCTTTTCTGAATCCCCAATTCTGCCTCCCATCTGTCTCCTCTTTCCAACTCCTCTCCGCCTTTTCTTTGGGGCTCCAGGGAAAGGCTTTGAGGAAACTGATGCATAGAATAAAAAGCTCATCTGCATACTGCTTGTGCTCTGACTAGTATGTTTGAGGGCCTGGGATCCCCACACATCTTTCTTTCTCTAGCTCTGTAGCAGCTCCGTCTCCTTGTGTCAGACTCCAGCAGGTGCCTTGAGACCCAGTGGGCTTTGAGTGCAGGCTCCACCCCCATCAAGCCATGTGACTTGGAGCTATCAGGCACCTGTGAGCCTCAGTTGTCTCATCTGGAAAATGGGACTAATGATCCCTCCTCTGCTTACCTCAAATGATATTCAATGAGATTGAACTTTGTGAATGGGGAGAACTACACAAAATTATTCTGTGACCATTTTGCCCATTTTCTGCTCCTCAGCAAGAAAAGAAAAGCCCTAAATTTGGCATCTGAATGTTTAAAACAGTGTACACTGTAGGATCTTGTCAGCAGTCCTTCGAAACTTTAAGTAATCAATATCCTCTACCACCGTCAGTCCACTCCTGGTTTCCGTGTCATAGTGCTGTAACAGAGTGGCTCAGGCCCAGGCCTAGTCTTCTCCTTCCCCCAGCAATTTGCTTATCCTTGCCTGGCTCCCTGACTCTGCCCTGAGTTAGAGTCAGCCATCTTGCTTAAAATGGAAGTGAGGTGCCTGGCTTCCGGCCACCGTAAAGCTCTCCCGGATGGTGAATCTTCTGGACTCTCGGCCTGATGATGGCTGGTAGTAGCAGCTTCCACAGTTTGGCCCACAGCCCCCTATTCCACTCCTCTTGGGTGAATGCCATTCAGTCCTGATTTACGTGCATTGACTCATCAGTTCAGTCTAGAACATCCTGTATATTCACCAGTATGATCAGCTGCCTCTGCCTGGGTGCCTGCCTCCGGTGATATCTGTACACAGTAGGGCAAAGAAAGGCTTCCACTTCTCTTGTCTCTTACTTCCCTGGACCTGAGATGACATTTTCCCTGAACCCTCATAGGGTGTTTTCAGTCTGGCTTCCCTGAAAAAAAAAAAAAACCAACAACAAAATGTATTTCCTACCTAAGGCAGCCAGAGGACCAGCTTGGGCCCCAACACCCAGCCTCTGTGCACCTGGGCACTGATTTGTGATAGGTTACAGTGTGCACATTCCTGCCGAAGTGTCACGTTCATTTACCTACACAATTGGGGTAAGGGTTGCTGGGATTGAGAAAAGCTCGGTCTTCCTGAGCTGCTACCTGTACCTACTCCTGTGAGCTTCTTGCTTCTTTTAGCCCTCACAGGGCTGCTTGTGCACAGAGCTTCTGGCCAAGTGGCAGATGCAGCGTGATCGGGCAGAAAGTAGTGGGGTGGGTGGGGGTCAGGCCAGGCCAACACACTAGATCTGGGGTCCCCAATCCCTGGGCCACAGACCGATACTGGTCTGAGGTCCGAGGTCTGTTAGGAACCAGGTTGCACAGCAGGAGGCGAGCAGCGATGGAGTGAAGCTTCATTCTGCTCCTCATCACTCACAGCCTGAGCTCCATTCCCCGCCCCGCCCCTACCCCAGCCAAATCTGTGGAAAAATTGTCTTCCAAGAAACCGGTCCCTGGTGCCACAAAAGTTGGGGATCGCTCTCTAGATAAATTTGTGAATGTGACTGAACGCTGCACACTGGAGTGCTACACATAATTATTCTCTGCCAAACATTTTTGCCCATTTCCTATCTCTGAGCAAATAATGCCCTAGGTTTCATGGCATCTCAATGTTTAACAGAAGTTTACAGTGTAGGATCTTGTCAACAGTTCTTTGAAAGTCTATGTAAACTTTCTAGTTGGGTGAGCTAATTAAACTCTCCAAACATAGGTCTCCTCATCTGCGAGATTAGTGGATGTCATGGGGAATGGGCAGCCAGATCTACCCAAGCTACTTTGGGCCCATCCCTGCAATTTGTGTTATAGAGAGCACAGCCTCAAGCTGACGTCAAGACCTGTAGCACACTGGACATGCAGTTACAGAAGACCTAGGGTGACAGGGATGGGTGTGTGGTCTGAGGCACTGAGAAGAGGCAGCATATTCTGACAGGAGATTGGGACCCCCTTACTTCATTGCCCCTCTGCCATGAAGGCCTTAGTCTTTCTTCCAGCTCCGTGTGGCATTGGTTGCAAAAAAACGTGTGGCAGGTAGGAACTGTTCAAGCCGATATGAAGAACAGAGGGGGGAAGCTTTATTTGCAAAGAATAAACCATTAATTTACACAAACTTACATCCCTGTTTATATACATTATGTATAGCCTATATACACAGTATCTCACACTGGATGCTGACCCCCAAAGCAGCACTGGCCTGCTCCAGGCCATTCTCACAACACAGCCCACCCCCCACCCCAGCCAGAAGCTTTTTAAATAAAGAAACGACACACTGCAACTCCCCCTGGAGAGTGCCCTGACACAGATTTAAACAAAAAAGATCTGGTCCCTTCTTTGTGCTCACATGGCCTAGGGGAGCCTCCAGGCAGGAATGGGACCTGAGGCAGGGCCACGGTGGCTTCAGGACTTCCTGGTGTTAGGCCAGTGCAGAACTTTCTAGTTCAGAGGCCAGAGCTGGTAGAGCACTTTAAGGGAAGAAAGAGCTTGGATTAAGGCTGAGCCCTGCTCTCCCTGCCTGGCCAGGCTCCTGAAGGGGGCCAAGCACTTCCGGCCTTGAGTCTGGGGGTGGAAGAAAGAAGGGGCTGTGCGGGACAGGAACATTTTGTCCCCCCACCTCTGCTGAATCTGCCAGTCCCAACTCCACCTTGGGTGGGTCACCTTCCTTGCTCTGGGCCTCAGTTTCTACTTGTGTAATAACGGACAGAATGTAGGTTGGGCAGGATTCCCTCCAAAGGCCGTCCTGGCTTTAAATCTCTCTGAATTGATTTGCATCCACCAAAAGTTCCATAAAACACACATTCCTATGTGTGTTTTATGCCAGTCTTTTTCACCTCCATGGTTCCTAGTGTTTTTCTGCTCAGGAGAAGAAATTTGGCTCAGGATGGATGAAGGGGCAAATGAGGTTAAGACTATATTTCCCAAGTAACCTGTCACTGAGCAGCCCCGACAGCTGACTTTGGTGCCAGCCCTGGGCTTTCAAGCCCAAGCAGCTGGCAAAAGCTCCTGCCATGTGCTCTCCTTCAAACCTGTCACCCACCTGCTCACAAGTGTCCTTGTCCCATTCTCCATGCTAGATTTTGCCTTCCTGTAAATTCCCATCAGCATGATTCCAAATGGCCAATCTATGTCCATACTCTCTTATTAGTAAGTTGCTTCACTCCTTTGCCAGTGAACTTTGCTGCAACAGGGTTCCCCAGCTACCTATTGCTTCCCTCTTCATGCCCCTCCCTCTAGGGTTCCTTATGAATCAAGGGTTTGTGTGACACCCTACCTCCCCTATAATCCCTTCCATATTAGAATAGGACAGGCATCCGACTGCCCTTTAGGATTATAGCTTGTTGGCTTTCAGACCAGCCCACACATTTCCCTCCATCCCTGAGATCCTGGCAGTAGAGTTCTCTGTGGTATGGTAGAAAGAGGTAAGGAGTCCCTTGTTAGCTGTGGGAAGCAGCCAGCTCCTATAACCCAACTGTAGTGTCACCAAAGGAGTCCCCTTGCAGCAAGGGCTCTGTACCTCACACTTGCTTGGTTCATGGCTGGGTGAAAGGACACGAGGGTGACATGTCAGCTCTTGTGGGCACTGGAGGCCTGCTGCTTGGATGTGGTGCCAACACGGTTCTGAATGCAAGAGCTCTAAAGCTGATGGCCACCTCCCACAGAAACAACCTCCTCTTTTGCCACAGAGCCTCTGGCAGCCAGGAAAATGGGCATCGCCATCAGGGAATGAAAAGGGGCTTCTCTGGGTTTCTCTCTACAACCCACAAGCATCTGTGACGCATGTTACCATTGTTATCGGTTTTCTCAGGACCGCAAATTCAATGCAAAGCTGTGGCTCAATGGAATCATTTTGGAGCCAGGCCTGGTGGAAGGAAACCCCAGGCCGCTGAGTTCAGTGGGGTGAGATTCTGGTCGAAGCATTTAACCTCTCTGAGCCTCATCTAAACACTAGGATTTGTGATTTTATTAAAGGAGATGGTAAGAGAGAAAGTACCTTCCCAGTTTGAAGGAGAAATTTTCATCCGTTCCTGCTGCAGCAGAGGGACATGCAAGGCACTTAGTAGGAAACAGGGACAGACACATGCCTCAGGCTCACTTCCCCGGGGGTTGCAGGGCTCTTATTAAGCAACCAGGCAGCGTGGTTGCTTAGAAAAAGAAGGCACAGCTGAGACATGAGTATATGTTGTTCTAGGTCAATTTCAGCTGCCTGAAGGAGCTCACTCCCCATCTCCTCAAAAGGAAACATGTTGCAGCAGCAAGAGTAGCAGACTGTCCAAGACCGGCCTTCTCAGCTTGGGGCTGAACCCGACACCCAGGTGCCAGGCTGGGCCCAGTCATTTAGAAATAAGGCCCTAGCACGGTCCCACCGTATGGCTTGGTGGGAGGCTCAGGGAAGTGGAAACTACAGGGCAGAGCTCTGCCCCAAGGCCTAGATGCCAGGTCCTTCAGGGCCTCAATGCAGGGGAGCGGGCCTGGGATCCATGCTGATGCTGCTGCACCGCAGCTTTCTGAAGCCAGAATGAGGAAACGCTGGGTTAGCAGGGCACCGGCGGCTGTGCTTTCAGATAGGGCCTGGGCTAATGCCCACTTGGCTTGCAGAAAACTTGAAAAAATACCCGGTCTTGTCCGCCTTGCTGATGCCCAGGGGCGGGTTGGGAGTTGAGCATTTTAGTCAGCTATTAAAGCAGCTGCCTAAATACAGACATTGGAAGGGACTTCTGGAGATCGTTGGGTCTGATGCTTTGCCCCCAGACACAGCCTTGACTAGATGAAGATTTGTGTTGCTTAATAAATGGAAGGTTCTGTTTGTGCCATGGTATCTTACAGAGTATCTCAGATTCACATAAGCATAGGTCTCAGCTTCACGTAAGCATAGGTCTCAGCTTAGGCGCCTGTCTCAGACAGAGGTAGGCCCTGTGGAGAAAGACACAGGAGGGTCTAGCCATGCCGGGGAGGGTGGGTGACAACTAGGAGGGGACTCAGGGTGTTTTCCGAGCCTGAAGCACAGCTGTAAACAAAGTGAAAGACATGTGGCCCCAAGTCCGGCTCCAGGTTCTTCTGCAGGCAAGTTTGCGGCCATTCCTTGCACTCACTTCAAGGAGGAGCAAACCTCCTGTTCCCAAAGCCTGGCAAGCTGCTGACCTGGCTCTCGGCCTGAGCGGGAAGAGCTCTCTGACTCTCTGGCTGGCTGCAGCGTGCCACAGCAAGAGAGCTTCCACTGCCTGGGTTGCCAGCCTGGTGGCAGGCTTCTCCCTTCGTCTCTGCCACAGGCACTGGCCTTTCCCCTCGCTGCCCCTCTCCTTAGGCTACAACAGTCCCCTCTGGCCCCGCCCCCATCCCACCCTCACCCCTACCCAAGAGGAGCAGCAGCCCCCCCTTGGGGTTAGAAGTTTGCCCGCACAGTCCGGAGAACACCTCCGCTTCCTCTCGCCTGCTGTACTGGACCCTCCCTTTAGTGCAACAAACAGTAACTGCCAACAGGGACCTTGAGGTGGAAGAGTCAGTGCCGTAAGGCAGTCCACGTGGAGACAAGGAAGACAGTTCTGATTCACATAAACCCTGGGGCTCCATCAACTGTCCCATTAGCTCAAGGTCGTTCTGGCCAGGCAAGCAGGCCCTGCCACACCGGAGTCACTGGGGAATAAATAGCAATGGGGCGTTTCTCTCTACAGCTGCCAAGCCCATATACCTCACTCCACAGCAGTACTTAAGAGCTTCTGCGGAGAGGTCCCAGCTCCCCAACCTGGGACAGGGATATGAGCAGGGGCAAAACAGGGGGAATCTAGGATGCAGGGGCCTCGCCCAGCCTGATGGCCCCAAAGAAGGTGGTGTGCTTGCTCATGTTGATGGAGATGTCAGCGTGCACCATCTTCACAGCAATCTTCTGCCGTGCTTTGAGGAGGCAGACACCCGCTGTGTAGCAGGTGTTGTAGTTGGTCTTGCCCGTCTCGATGCTGCGGGTGCACTGCAGAAAGGGTTTCTCGTCCACCACCACCTCATAGCTGGCAAAGTCGGTGAAGTTGATGTAGTACACCTGGGTGAGAGGCAATGAGAAGAGATTGGGGGAGAGAGGAAGGAGGACAGGGACCTTCTCAGAAGAGCTGCCCCTTCCCTTTGGGAAGGGGCAGTGCCACTTGTAAGCCTGCTAGTTAGCTGATAGGAAAGGCAGGGGCGACAGGCTTAGAGTTTGTGCTTCCCCCATGCTGCCATGGGCAACAGCATATCAGCTGTAAACTCTGAGGGCAAGAAGCTACCTTATTGGCCTCCCACCCCCTGCCGGGCATGAAGCCCCAGGCTGTGCATGCACACAGGGGGCTCAGTCAGTGCAGCAAACACGTGTGAATACAAACTAGCTTCCGGTCCCAAGGGTTATTTGCAGATAAAGGGAGAGGCCACTGAGCTCCCAGAGAGGGGACAGTGACAACTCACCCTTTCTTCAGCCCTTTTGCAACCAGCCCCCTCCCCTGCTGTGTTTTTCTCACATCCTCACCAGGTCCCTTGGCTCCCTCGCCTGATGTCTGAGGAAACAGATGCAGAGAGGTGGAGAGGTCTCCACCACTAATGAGATAAGGAATCTGGAAGGGCAAAACCCAGGCCCCTAACTTTACTTTGTGGCTGGAAGACAGTGTGAATCTGTGTTCAAAGGCCCGGTGTCAGGGGGATTTTCCCAGTTTGCATGGTGTCCAAAGCCTGAGGTGAGTCCCAATTCTCTCCTAGGCCTGGAAAGTTAATTTGTTTATCCTTCACTAACAAGCTTTGAACTGCCCCACTCCAGCTTAGGACAGAAGCCCCATAGGACATTGGGATTATGCCCACCTGTCCCCTTGGGATCGTGGCCCTCATCTGTCACCCTAACTCACTTGATCAAACATTGTTCCCTCCACCAGCACTTCCGCAGAAAGCAGTGAATTCAGATGCCACCCAATTTCTTGGTCAGTACCCAGTCTGTGCTTGGTGGAGCAAATGCTTGTTAACCCACCTTCTCTGGCCACTCCCCTGTGAGGCCCTTCTGCTGGCTCCACAATCCTTCCATCTGTCTGCTTGCTGCCCATCCCACAGAAACCCCAACCTCGGGGCTCATCTATCTCTAGCTCTAAGGAGCCATCTGGTGGAGGCAACAAGCAGGCGCGTGGGAGTAGGGTGGCAGACCCGGTGACTGGGTCCAGACAGGAGAAGGATAAAAACAGAGGGAGAAAAGGGCTGGAATAATGACAGCAGGAAGGAGGGCAAGAATAACAGAAACAGAAAGGTAGAGAAACAAATGGGAGAAAGAGGAAGGATAGTCAGAAAATGTTTTTGAGGCAGAGAGAAACTGCACAGGAGTCCTGTTCATTTCAAAGCTGGGAGTGTAGGGGGAAGGGGTTCTCAGCAGCCCCGGAAGGGCAGAACTGAGCCAGAGTTCAAGTTTGGCAGTAGAATCAAACAGGTTGGGGGGCAGGGGGTGGGGAGGGGAGAATAAGGGTCCCGGGAGCTGCAGGACGGGATTGGGTGGCAGACTGTTGGAGGGGGCTCTTTTCAGTCTTTCAATGGTATCTAGCTAGGAAAAGCCCCCAAACAGCCCCTTTCTTTCCTCTGTTTAACTCCCTCCCGGGGCGGTGTCCCCAGCCCCCTCACCCGCCAAAACAGAAAGTTAGCCAATGGCTGGTCTTGTCTGGCTCCTCAGTGCCCTTATGTGGCTTGCACCGGATCTGCATTCTGGATATAAGAAGAGTTAGGCCTGAGACCGTACTCACTTCTACCTGACTATAGATGAAGTACGTGCCGTCCACCAGTACCTCCAGCTCCCCGCTGCGGGGATGTAGCTTAAACACCTTGGGGTTCATAGTGATGCGAGACCAGTCATTGAGCACTCCACCTGAAAGATCTCAGTATGAGAGAAGGGCAGTCACTCAGTACGTGTCAGAAGAATCTGGGCAATAAAAACAATAGATCTCAAACATGCACAACCCCAACCCCTATCCCAATGCAACTTGGGAAGCCCAGGAGACCCGAGCTGTAAGAACAGCATTTGGAAGCACAGAAAAGTTCTCTTTGTAAAGCAGCCTGGCCTCAGGCCCCCTGTCTGTCTCCCTCTCTCCTTCCCTGACCGCCCCCTTCCCCATCTGGAATGGTCTGTAACCAACACCTCCTAGCTGGAACTGGGGGTGGGCAGTAAGAGAGTGGGCACACTGACCTATTTCCTTTGTTGTCCTGGTGCCTGCACAGGCAAAATTCAGACACTGAGTGGCAGGCTAGCTCTTATTATTCAATTTTATTTCACCAGCCACAACTCCTAAATCCCCCTATTGTGTATAGGTCCGTAGGTTTTCTCCTTCTCCCTAACAGACTCCTCCACATCTGCTCCTTTCTAGAAAGCCTTGCTGGGCTCCCAGGAAACCGCTAAGCCTAAGGAATTGTCTCCCTGGAGAACCTTAGGGATTAGGGTGCATCAAACCTCATAGCACCCAAAGAGGGTGACCATCAGTAATAAGGCCCCACAAGGGAGAGGGGGGTGGATGAGAGGGAGGGGCGGACTGCCAGCAGCATCAGAACCAGCCACGGGGACAGCAAGGGTGTCTGGGAGCTGAGGCACCCCCGGCAGCACTTCTGTCTCTCAGCTCAGCCCACTCGGGGTGGAGGGGCCATCGCGCCACCCTGGCTGGACACGGAAAACCAGCACACAAGCGCAGAGGAACAGCTTCCCTTTCCATCTGGCAGAAAGAGGGGACCGCCTTCCACCCTCAAAACTGTCCATTCTCTACCCAAGAAAAGACATTTTGAATACCCATCCTTGGCTAGACTCAGAAGGCGTGAGAAAACTGCCCTTCTGGAAAAGGTGGCCATTGCCCCTTGAAGTGATAAGTAGATGGGAAAGGAGTTACAAGGAGAAGCCCTGGCTTAGCTGCTTCAACACTGCTCTGCATGATGGTTTCTCCCACCTCCCTGCCCCATCCCCTCCCAGTGGAACTAAAGCTCAGTATAGACTGCTATTGGGGACTGGGACTGGACTTATGATGTGGCAGTTAGTGGGAGCAAAATCAGTAGCTTCTGGCATTGAATAAACACTGAGGCCACCCATGTGGAAACCCAAACATGTCTATTTCTTGTCTGTCTCAGTCCTCCCTGGACAGATGGTGGTTACGGCTCCCTACCACGGCCCTGGGGCCCAAGGCACCTGCTCCCAGCAGGACCCCTTGGGCTGTGGTGCCATTCTGCTCTGACGTGTATTTCTGAGGCTATTAAGTCAGGCACCCAGGTGGCAGCTCAGCATGTAGCTGGGCCCAGTCTTTAAGAAAGCTCGGCCATGCCCTGGCTGGTGTGGCTCAGTGGACTGAGCACCAGCATGAGAACCAAAAGGTCTCTGGTTTGATTCCCAGTCAGGGCACATGCCTGGGTTGTGGGCCAGGTCCCCAGTAGGGGGAGCGTGAGAGGCAGCCATACATTGATGGATCTCTCCCTTTCTTTCTCTTTCCCTTCCCCGCTCTCTAAAAAAAAAATAATAAATAATCTTTAGAAAGAAAAAAGAAAGAAAGCTTGGCCCAGCCAGTTCAGGACTGGGGCTGGGCTCTTCTAAGCTGTCCTCATCATAGCAGGTTTCTGAACCTTCCTTTCCTGTACTTGCACTCACAGCCCTTCCTTTCCCCTCGAAGCTCTGTAAGCATCTGGCACCTTGGCTGGCCTGCTGCTTCCCAAGGCTCCTGGGCGTTCATGCATTTCAGCTTTGTGCACTCTGGGGACTGGCCATTATTTCAAAGGACCGTTCTTTAATGAACGCCCATGTCTCTTCGGGGAAGAAAATAATCCTACTCATTCAGTGGAGCACACACACATAGTGCAGTGGAAATGGTCAGAGGGATGCAGTTTTGAATCCCAGCTCCTGAATGCAACTGAAATCTTGGGCCAATTAAATAACCACTCTGAGCTTTAACTTCAGTCTCTGTCAGAAGAAGCTAATACCTACCTCACAGGGTTGTTGTGAGGATCAAATGAAATAAAAGACAAAGAAAGTATGTTGAAAACTCCCAAGAACTATACACATATAAAGCAGCAGGACTTATTATGGTATTACCCAATCTCCCAGGGACTCTGTTTCCCCAGTTTTTAAAAACAGGGATTACATTAAATCAGTGTTTCTGAACCTCCTTAAACCCATTTTCCCTGTCTGTAGACACTAGCATTGCACATTTCCCGGAGAGTCTAACATGCTGTCTGCCTCCCTGTGCAGAGCCATCAGACAGGAATTTACATTTATGTAGTTTTCCCTTCTCTGATTTGCACTGTGAAAATGTCGATCAAACTCCATATATCCCCTCCAGGTGACTCTGACAGAACCTCCATCTCCCACCAATTCCCGGTCTACATGGTGCCTCAAGTGCCTTTCAGCTTTCTGAGTAGTGTTTCTACTTGCAATTTGGGTATAGCAACCAGTCTTGACACAAACCATTACCCAGGACAGACAGCAGAGGGCAACATGGAGTAAGGAACGGCCCTAGTGCTCTGGATACCTCAGGGCCCTGGGAGGAACTAGACTGGGTGATGATTTGGAAGCTGGGGGCAAGGAAGAGGGGAAGCGCCTCTTAGCGAGAGAGTCCCCTTGGACTCTTACCATTCTTGACTTGAATTGCGGACCCTTGGCCCTGCAGATGCACCACAGCTGGCTGGAAGGATAAGAAGGATAGGGAGAGGAGTCACGGTGAGAAATGACAGTCCACTCAGCCACCAGTTTCTATGTTTCCACCTCTGACTTCCAGTCTCCTTGTGGATTCCAATTCTGATCCTTCTTCCCTGTCTTGGGATGCTAGTGAGCACAGTGAGACTTGGGGGGTGGGAGGTGTCATATGATTTTGTAGTTCAGCCACTTCCTACTTCCGTGACTGCAGCTACATGTAGGTACCTTCGAGCCTCGTTTCCCTAACTGTAAAATGGGAATTAGAAGAATCCCTTGGCCTCCCTCACAGGGATGTCTGAAGATCAAATGAGGTGATGGATGCAAAACTGCCTTGGAAGCCATCAAGCACTATGCAGCTGTGCAGATTTAACTGTGGCCAAACAGCTGTAGCGCGGGAGGCCGAGATGAGACAAGGCAGGGTAGTAGAACCTGCCAATAGAGACAGGTTAGGAAGCTCAAAGACTAGGGAGGAGCTCTGCAGACCGTTAAGGCAGAAAGGAGCCCAGGCTGGCCTTGGCCTGGAGCTGCTTGGCTGATTGTCAAGGACGTACTCTTCAACTTCTAAGCTCCTGATCCCTGGCGGTCTGAGTGCTGACAAGGTGTCTGGGGCGGCTGGGGGAGTGGGAGGCCCAGGTGAACAAGGCCTGTCTGGTGGCCCATTTTAGCTGCCTGCTGTGTGTAGATATGGGACCCTCTATCTCCTGTGCAGTGGGGAGAAACGGGCAAGGACTAGGAAGACGGGAAGACTGTATTCCCTTAGCTCAAGGCAGGCCCCGGGGAAAAGATTTTCTATTCATGGAGATGACAGGGAGCTGTGAGCGAACAACCTCAGAACCTCCAGGGTATCCTCACAAAATAAAGCCTGGCAAATTTAACAGGGAGTGCACTGAGAGGTGGCCATAGCCTGTGGCTTTCCCCCCTCCCCGGGATGAGAGCAATTCTCAGCCAACCTGGTTTTCTCGAGTTCCAGCTTTATCAGCAGCACCTGCAAAACAGGACAGGACAATTAGGGGCAAGCCTTGTCTCCTGGCCTTCCTCTTCACCGTGGCAGCCTGAGGAGGGAGCCTTGTGATGGGAGAGGACCTGGCACCCATCAGGGAAAGTGGCTTCTTGCCAATGCTTGCCCAAGGCAAGTCCCACTGAACACCCACAGACATGGATGAGAGCATTCCTGTCACTGTGTGACTCTGAGACCATGCTGTTTGCTTCTTTTGACTTTTGCTTCACTTCCATTAGTTTTCTTGGTAAAGTGCATTGCCATTTGGAAATATCTTGTGTATTTAATTGTCTCCCTCCTCCTCTAGGGCATAAACTACATGAGAACAGGGATTACTGATCAACATATCTCTTACATATAGAAAGTGCTCAATTAATATTCCTGGAAAGACTGAATTAAAAAAAATCTGCCAACTCCATGTCCTGCAGCCATGGTAGTACTGATTAGCCCCATTTCAACTGAGTCAAAGGATCTGAGTCCTGCTGTAGAATTCTCAGACCACGATGAGTCAGTGACACAGAGTCCATTTGTTTAAAACCCTACGATACAGCCCTGGCCAGTGTGGCTCAGTGGACTGAGCTCTGGCCTGTGAACCAAAAGGTCGCAGGTTTGATCCCTAGTTAGGGCACAGGCCTGAGTTGTTGGCCAGGTCCCCAGTAGGGGGCATCTGAGAGGCAACTGATTGGTGTATGTTCCACACATTGACATTTCTCTCCCTTTCTTTTTCTCCCTCCCTTCCCCTCTCTCTAAAAATAAATAAAATCTTTAAACCCTTTATGAAAAAAAAAAACAACAACTGTATGATACAGGAGGAGAGTGGGAGAGGGAAATAACAAGTGACTTAAACTCAGGCAGTTTGAGTCCCGTTAAGTCCAATCAGGCAGGTTTGGATCTGCATGTCTACCTCTTGGATGCCCTTCTGGCCCCAAAGGGAAAGAGGCAAAGGCATTAAATGCTATTCAAATGGGCAGTGAGGTGAGGTAAGAATGTAGTGCAAGAAGTGCTTGGTTCTCCCCAGGATGCTGACGGTGCCTGTGTTTGCTCCTTCCCCAGCTATCAGTGACTACCTCTATGAGAAGGGCACTTTAGAGTGCATGGGATGAGACTGTTCTAGGGCTGGTATCTCGTCCAGTCTGCAACATTCTTCCCCATACCAGCATCAGCACAGGAGTTAGATGCTGGAAATCAGAGCAGACCCGATCCATGTCCTGCAGGAACTTCAGTGAACCCTCAAGGGCCTCTGTCTCAGGCTCATAGGAGTTTACTGGCTCACTACAGAGGCCAAGAGTAAGAGCAAGTTAGACCCTACTGGCTTGTTTAATCTGTAGTTTTACACTGAGCCAGGAGACCTGCATATCTTATTCTACACAACTGCCACCAGCCCCATTTGATACTGTTCTCAGGAACACCCAGCCCTGCTCTATTAAAGTGCTGGTAAAGGAGCCCTGGCTGGTCTTGCTCAGTGGATTGAGTGCCAGCCTGCAAACCAAGACCTTTTGGTTCACCAGTTCTATTCCCAATCAGGGCTCATGCCTGAGTTGCAGACCAGTTCCCCAGTAGAGGGTGTGTGAAAAGGCAACCACCCATTGATATTTCTCTCTCTTTATCCCTCTGTTCACCTCTGTCTAAAAAAAATAAATACATAACATCGTACAAAGATAAAGTGCTTGTAAAGGAGCCTGGGGGAGGGTGGAGGACCAGGGACTCACCAGAAGGTCCCTGGAGGCCAGGGGGTCCCTGAGGGCCAGGAGGACCTGGAGGGCCAGGTGGTCCCATAACAGTTGTTCCTGGAATTCCAGGAATCCCTGGAATCCCTGGGGGTCCCTGGGGTCCTGGAGGTCCTGGGGGTCCTGGGGGCCCATTTGGCCCAGGAGGTCCTGCCTTCTTTCCTGAAAGACAAGATTCGGTGTCATGTTTGCAGTTGCTGACTAAGAATGTACTGGCAGTTCTGTGGACTTCTAATACCAAAAAGTCAGCCCTCTAGGAATTTTTGCTATTAAAGAGGTGACCACCTTTATCACCCCCACCCCACTCCTCTCCTCTCTCATGAATAATCATTTTCAGAGTTGGGTTGAATATAATAGAAATAAATAGCCCTCAAGGAGCTCAGTGAGGCGAGGAAAAACAGACAGTGACAGGAAAGTAGAAGTGCTACATTTGCAGTAGGGAAAAAAATGCCAAAGAGGTCAGGAAAGGCTTCAAAAAGGAGGGGACATTTCAGCTGAGTCCAAAGGAGCTCAACTGCCGAGTGGCCACACCTATGGGTTACTTTTTAGACTCCTGAGATTTGGGCTATTGTTGAAGACAGTGGCTTTCATATTTACGTCGCAGTTTGGTAGACTTGATGCAGACAGAAGAGGACAGTCTTCCCTTAGCAACCTCAGCTCCAGGAAGGTTTCCCATAGGAGTCAGATGTACAGGGACCGGGAACCTGAGGGGAATGCTCACTAGGAATGAGGATTGGGACAGAGTTTGGGAGGTGAGAGGTTGGGGAGGGAGAGAGCCTTGGCCAAGTGTCTCAGTTGGTTGGAGTATCATCCTATACACCAAAAGGTGGCAGGTTTGATTCCCGGTCGGAGTACGTATGGGAGGCAACCAATCTATGTTTCTCTCTCACATCAGTGTTCCTCTTTCTCTCTTTCCCTCCCTTCCCCTCTCTCTAAAGTCAGTAAAAACATCCATGGGTGAGGGTTAACAGAAAGAGAGAGACAGAGAGATGGGGAGGGAAGGGGTAGGGGAGAGCCAGAGAAACAAGGAAAGAAGATGTGGAGGGTAGAGAGCACTGAGGAGGAGGCAGCAGATCTTGCTTTCTCAGCTGAGCTCTCCAAACCTTATCTTCAGAGGTTTCTGGGAAAGGGAATTGTGCACTTTCCCTTGGCAACACAGTCCAATGTTTATTGCCCCTCACTGTTAGGAAGTTTTTCTGTATATTTAACTGAAATCTGTTCTGTGGCAGTTTAAGCTCTTATTCCATTCTTTGTGTAGACACAGAAGAATAGTTACCATCATCCATATAATAGCCCACATATTCTCAAAGACATTGTCACCCACCAACCTCCATTTTTATAGGCTAAAAAGTCCAGCTTGCCAGAGTCTTTCCTCAGAGATCCTATTCTTGAATGTACAATGTTATTGATATTAATCAAGCCCATCAACTCTTCCCTTTTCTTCCTCACTATCCTTTCAGTCCAGTCTTGATCCTCCTATTCCATGTTGCACTCCTTTCTAACAGTCCTGTCAGGATGCAGTTAGGTTCACTGGGTCCTAACTGTGGTCTTGAACCCACAACTGCAGCTCCTTCTGTTTAGTCCTATGCAGCCCAATTCCAGCACTGCAGGTGGTCGAATATGGGCACCTCCTTCCTCCCTTCACCACTTTCTGAAAATTTTATGGAAGTCTTGGGCCTGGAAGCCTTTTATCAGACATCACCATGGTATCTTCACTTTCTTAGTTTGAAACAGAACCCTCTCGAGTCTCACTTAAATAATGCCTTACTGACTCTAATTCTCTGCTCCCCAGGTCCCGAGGCAGGAGAATCCTGTCTTGACTTCTCTTGTCCTCCCTTTAAGAATAATGCTGCAGCCCTGACTGGTGTGGCTCAGTGGACTGAGTGCCAGCCTGTGAACCAAAGGGTTGCTGGTTGGATTCCCAGTCAGGGCAAATGCCTGGATTGTGGGCCAGGTTCCCAGTGGGGGACGCATGAGAGGCAACCACACATTGATGTTTCTCTCCCTCTCTTTCTCCCTCCCTTCCCCTCTCTCTAAAAATAAATAAATAAAATATTTTTTAAAATAAACAAACTCTTTAAAAAAACCCAGAATAATGCTGCATGCTCACAAAACTGAATTCCCAGGGCCACTTGCTCAAAAGCCCAGGGGTCCCAGTCTAACCACATCTGCATTTGGAATGACACAATGGTGTCACAGTGGGGCCCTCTCCCCAGAAAGGGCAGGAAGGAACCGTCAGAGCTCTGCTCTCCCAGAAGAGCCCCTGGAGCCGAAAAGACCTGGAAGTAGGAGCTTAAGGCTTTCCACTGTCCACTGCAGCAAAGTAGCAGATCTTCCCAGTCTCCTGATCTAGCCAATTTCAAGATGCTGAACAGGAAAAGCCATCTCCCTTCAGATTTGGGCAGCTTCCAAGGAGGGCTTATTCAGCGCCCCAGTTTCAATTCCAGCTAGTGTAGTGGAAAGAATGTGGAATCTGTAGTCAGGAGATAAGGCTGTAAGCCCCCAAATCTGACATGGGCACATTCTTGGCAAATCCCTTCCTCTTGCTGAGCTTTAGCTTCTCCATCACTATTCTCTCAGTTTCCTCACAAGACTGAGGTTCCTTAACAAGGAAGGACTTAACCCAGTGGCCGCTGGGAAACTGGCGTGGCCTGGCTGTAAGGTCTGCTTCTCTCTCACGGTTCTCCAGGGCATGGATACAGAGGACGGTGCCTATTAGGCTGTGCTGTGTCCCCGAATTTCCAGGCCTGCCAGGGATTTTCAAGCTAGAGGGTGTTCTGTGGGTAATACAAACTCCAGTGTCAAGGCTGAGTTTCCTGTGATTGCTGATGCAATTGTGGAAGAATTACAGCCAGAAACTCCTCCAGTCCAAGAGAAGTTTGGTTGCAGTGTAAACAGAGAACCGTTCACTTAGGAAACATTGGAAGGCATTTGGGGAGAAGCTCTTGTTGTGGTCTAGTTCTGTGGCTGGCGCCCTCTGCCTCTCGGCATCCACGTTGAGGCAAGTGTGCTCCTCATACTTGCAGAGCTTTGGAAAGCTGGCCTGAGAGGAGCATGACCCCTGGACCCAGGAGACAATCTGAGATTATTGAATTGTTTCTGCAATTTTCTCACTTTAACAGGGCACTTCATGAAGCAAAAGCCCAGAGACTTTTGTCCTTTGCAAGTTACCCTTTGTAGCCTTAGATGAAAAAATATATATACATTCTTTTCAAAGCTAACCTTCCAGAAAGGGTGTTTTGCTAATCTTTCAGCAAAGTCTAAATTGCAGAAAGAACAGCTAAAAGCAACTGAGCAAAAGGGTGTGTTGTGACCGTGCACATGCACAATAGATGGGGAGGGGGAAATTCCATTAAAGAAGGGAAATTAGCTGTGCCTGGTGTGGCTCAGTGAAGCACCGGACTGTGAACCAAAGGGTCTCCGGTTCAATTCCAGGTCAGGGCACATGCCTGGGTTGCAGGCCAGGTCTCCAGTAGGGGGCACTCGAGAGGCAACCACACATTGATGTTTCTCTCCCTCTCTTTCTCCCTTCCTTCCCCTCTCTGAAAAGAAATAAAATGTTAAAAAAAGAATGGAAATTAAATAAACAACTGAATTTACCTCTTCAGGAATATGCCTATTCACTGATTCTATGGAAATCTTTGGGCCAAAGTAAATGTGTAAGGCCCATGTGCATTATCCTCCCAGGAAAGGTCTGTATATAAGGTAGCAGTGGGGGATGGGTGGGGGGGCAGTGATTGAGTCCCTGCCAGAGGCACTGAAAGCTGAATTGTAGTTCCAGAGCTTCTAGCCTAGCCCCTTGTCTTCTGTTGCTGCTGGCAGGGCTCACCCACTGGATAACACTGCAACTGGGTACTGCTTTCCACCACACCCATGCCCAATCCTCTGCTAAACCATCATGTAGTTTCCCCCAAACATGTTACATTCTTTCATGCTTCTGAGAGATCTGAGTATGGTATTCCCTTTGCTGGAATGGCCTTTCCCCTCTTTTCCCCTCATCCTTCAAAGTCCAGGTCAAATACTGCTTTCTTTGACATGTGGCCCTTCACTCCCCCAAGGAAGACTATTTGTCCCACAGCGTGCTGTTCATGCTTCTATGGTAGTATTTTTTTATACTGTACTGTACTTATTCATGTGTACTTCCACAATTCTAACTACACTAGGAAATTTGGAAGGGAAGGAACCATTATTAGATCTACCCATGTCAGAATTGACATAGGTTTTTAAAAAAGACTTTATTTCTTTATTTCTTTATTTATTTTTGGAGAGGGGAAGAGAAGGAGAAAGAGTGGGAGAGAAACATCAATGTGTAGTTGCTTCTCATGTGCCCCTCACTGGGGACCTGGCCTGCAACCCAGGCATGTGCCCTGACTGGGAATTGAACTGGAAACTCTTTGTTTTGCAGGCCAGCGATCAATTCATTGAGCCACACCAGCCAGGGCAGGAACCATTTTCTTCCTCTCTGTATCTCTATTCCTGACAAACATCCGATGTTTATTTGCGACATAGTGAACAAGCAAGTAGAAAAAAAGGAAAGTCACCCTTGGGCTAGAGTTAGGAGCAGAGGATGTCCTTGTTCAAGTCAGGGGAACATTCTGGTCTTGTAATAATTTCTGTGTTAAAGGAATGTGACCACAGGTAAAAACTGCGTGTTTGAAAGTCAAATATACTTTCTTCAAAGACAGACCATCTTGGTGAATGCCCAGGCTCTGCAGAGACAGGTTTCCTCACTTACTCCAGAGAGCTGGCTATTTCCCGGCTTTGATCAGCTCAGGTGTGCAGGAGGCCTGGCCAGTCCTCAGCTTCATTACATCAGGGATATGGGTTTGCCACATGGCCCACAGCACCTTAAGCCACCAGAGGACCCTAGTGTTCAGAGAAATGGGAGGTGGCAGTTGAAGCCAGTCTTTTTGGCCTAGTCTGAGGATGCTAATGTATTCTGCAAAGCTCCAGAAATCTTAACAGATGGAGTCATTTCACTTAAAACATTTTAATGAAACGTCATTAATTTCACTCTGTTTTCCTCCTAGGTCAGAACACAGAAACAAATAGATATTGGGCTGGCCAAAAAGTTTGTTTAGTTTTTGCTGTAGGGTGGAGCTAGTAGTATTTAGTTGTCTTTGACTTCATTAAAAGCAATTTTGTTAGATTTTATTGTGACAGCTGTCATATCAGAGTGCATTAAAAAAACTTATCAAAATTGGCGAATTTTTGTGCAGCCATTTTAATATTGAAGATGGAAGAAAATACGTAACATTTGCAGTGTATTATGCTTTATTATTTTAAGAAAGGTAAAAATGCAACTGAAATGCAAAAAAGATTTGGGCAGTGTATGGAGAAGGTGCTGTGACTGATCAAATGTGTCAAAAGTGGTTTGCAAAGTATCTTGTACTGTTGACATTTTGGCCAAATAATTCTTTGCTGTGGAGCTTTCTTGTGCATTGGAAGATGTTTAGCAGCACCCCGGCCTCTCCCAACTAGAAGCCAATAGTGGGAGATAGCCAGCATACTCAAAATATCCAAATCAATAAAGATATTGGTAGAAATGAAAAATGTGTCTTTTATTTTACAAAAAAGTAATGGACTCTGTGGTCAATACAATACTTAGAACTGGTTTCATAGTAGGTTCTTTCAGTCCTCAGGAGCAAACTGGATTGCCTGGCCCTATACTGTGGAACCCGTTCAGTCTGGGTTTTCCTCCAGTGGAAGTCCTTAAGCCCTTGCACAAGAAACCCTTGGGCCAGGCCTCTGGTGAGTAAACCAGAGCCTTACTGACCCAACAAACGAATGTGCTCAACTAGAGCTTCTTTGAAAAGGCTAAAAAGAACAGACTACGACTCCTGCCTAGTTTTTCCATCACAAAGAAAATGATAGTGAAACCCTGAAATAAGCAATGCCTTCCCTCACTACCTGAGAAATAGGATAGGCAAAACTTTTAGGCCAAGAAATAGGCTATTCCTGGCAGGTGTGGCTCAGTGGATTGAGTGCCAGCCTGTGAACCAAAGGGTCATTGGTTCAATTCCCAGTCAGGGCACAGGCCTGGGTTGCAGGCCAGGTCCTCAGTAGAGGGTGTGTGAGAGTGAACCACACATTGATGTTTCTGTCCCTCACTTACTCTCTCCCTTCCCATCTCTAATAAATAAATAAAATCTTAAAAAAATAAATAAAAAAAGAAATAGGGTACTGATATCTCTCAGGAGGTAGTATACCTGGTCCCGACAAGCTACCTCAGGACTTCATTCATACCTGATCACTAACTTGATAATGGGAGGGGGAAAAAAAGAAATAAAAAGGGCAGGGTAAAGAACAAGGAAGAATAAAGGAAAGAGACAGAAACTGAATTGTGTAGAAGAAGGAGCAAGAAAGACAAACAAAACCAACTTTTATATATTGCCAGAGAAGCAGCTCTGTCTTTCATTGATCATTACTGCTCCCTTTGGAAGCTACAAACATTCAAGAAGGCCCCATGGACTGAATAAAATAATGGACCACCAGCATTGAAAGACTAGAACATAAAAACCCAACTCTCTGGATATGTTTTCTTCTCCTGCCTGAGTACTAGGTACTAACCAGACCTGACCCTGCTTAGCTTTCGAGATCAGACAAGATTGGGCACATTCAGAGTGGTGTGGCCATAGATGGTTTTCCTTCTAATTTTAGAAAAGACGTGACATAACAGCAATTTTTAAAAATCAAATCAGGAACTTAACTTACCCTTTTTCTTGTTTTTAACTGGACCTGTTACAAAGAGAAAATGGAAAATTAAGTCACTGGAAATTAACAGAAAATGTTGACTCTTTAAGACAGTCACAGGAAGGACCCCAAGACACTGCCAATTTGAGGGAGCCCCATGCCACCAATCAGGTAATTGGCAAGGTGTCTCCCAACCATTCAACTCCCCTCACCGTCTGTTTCTGACTGTTATTCTGCCTGTTATGAACAAGAAAGTTACAAGGATGATTATGTCCTAGGGAGAAAAACATCTTTCAGGCTGCCTTTGCAGTGAGTGAATGGCTGCTTCTCCATAGAGCTGAGATGCCCAGAAACGCAGCACTCAACAATCTTAGGACGGCATTCTGATAATTCTGCGAGTCCTGAGATTGATGAGTCATGCATTCAGGTGAGGAACTGAAGTCTCATGGGTCGAATCTGGAAGGGAAAAAAGGGTAATTTTCACAGAAGGAGAAGAGCGGCAGCAGTTTACGCTTTTTAGTCACTTCCTTATCATGATTGAAATTGTTAGTAATTAAAACAGTGAGACCATAGTATATTCATGTGGGGGCCACATGCAGTGTCACTGTGATTTACCGTAAGTTGACAGACACTTTAAGAGAAGTGTCAACAGTTTTATTGACAATGAAATCACCAGCATTTTCTTGGGACTTACTTCCAAAGAAAATAATTATAATCAATTGAGGGTGCTCAGAAAATCCAAAGCATTTCTTACAACCACTACACTGCTTAGGTATGTCCCAGATGGGTTTTTCCTCCTGCAGACTTGATTCTCTTCATTCTGTAGGTGCATTTGATGTTCTTATCTTTCTTTATAAATTTTATTTCCTTAGGAAACAGGTATTTAAAATCTATTCCAGACTCCCATGAGGACACTATTGGACAACATTAAACCATGGAGCTTACAAAAAGTTAACACCGAGCATCATAAAACCTATTTCCATCTATCACCTCATTTTGTCCTCACAACACGCCAGCGGTGATGTTACCACTCAGAACAGGCTCTATCAGGGGTTGTATCCGAGGAGATCACACCAGAAGTCAGTAAGTCTCTGGCCTGGAGGGTTGCCAAGTGTGCTCATCACCAATGTCTGTGTGGACTCTTCTGGCAAAAGAATTCCATATGCACTAGTTGGTGTTATTATGTGCAAGGGATGTTTTCCATTGAGTTTAGCAACCTGCTGCACTTTTGGTCACACATCCCTAATTTTAAAAAATATTTTATTTATTTATTTTTAGAAAGAGGAAGTGAGGGAGATGAGAGGGAGAGAAATATCAATGTGTGGTTTCTTCTCAAGCTCCCCTTACTGGGAACCTGGCCCGCGACCCAGGCATGTGCCCCGACCAGGAATTGAACTGGCGACCCTTTGGTTTATAGGCTGGCACTAAATCCACTGAGCCACAAGGCCATCTTCCACAAGGGCCATCTCTATTCTTTTACCCTCCATTTTCCGCTTTTCTCATCTCTCCATTTTTATTTTTATTTTCTAAAACAACCATGACAGGAAGGGTGCTGAGAGCAACAGGGACTTACAGCCGGTCTTTTCTCCCCCTTTGCCTCATGTTACCAAGATGCTCTTAGAGTGGCCATTTGGCACATCCCTTGGGAAAAATGAGGACGAAAGTGTATGGATGAGATGGTTATTAGATTGAATCTTACTTCCCACAAGTGATAGTGAGTAAGTACACCATCAGCTCAGCAGTACGAGTTTCTTTTTATTCTAATACAGCTCACCATAGCCAGTAAGTAATTCTTGTGAGTTCCGACCTGGACTTCTAATATCTGGTTCTACAACTGCCACACCCATTTCTTTCACTTGAGGCCATTGTAGCTTTCCAGCTTCTAGAGAGAAAAGGCCAGGAGCTTGGACCATACAATGCTAGATATGAGCATCTAGAACCAGAGCAAAAGCAGTAACTTCCGCTGAATTCTATAACCTTTTAGATACATCCACTTACTTTCTCCATATGATTCAGAACCTTTCTCATACCTGCTGCGAGGATTGCCACTATCACATATCTGTTTCTATGGTAACGGGCGAGATTTCTCTATCATTTGAATTCCCTGTTCATAACCATCATGCTTTGTGTAGGCAAAACCACAGATACATCAGAGTGGGAAAGACAGCTAAGCAGTCCCTAGCACTGCTTTGATGGGCATACAATTGAGTTCTGACAGGTTTTGATCAATGTAGGAAGGCAACTTGCTACCTGGTACTTCAAAAAGGGGGTCTTGTGCCCTAGCTGGTGTGGCTCAGTGGATTGAGTGCTGACCTGACAGCCAAAAGGTCACTGGTTTGATTCTCAGTCAGGGCACATCCCTTAGTCGCAGGCCAGATCCCCAGTAGGGAGAGAGTGAGAGGCAGCCACACATGGATGTTTCTCTCCCTTTCTCCTTTCCTTCCCCTCTCTCTAAAGTAAATGAATAAAATCTTTAAAAAAGAAAGCAAAGGGAGTCCTGTAACAGCATCAGGACCATGGAGGCCAGATTCCAGTCCTGACTCAACCACAAACTGACCACAGGGCAGGCAATCCTTTTCTTCTGATCCTTCATCTTCTAAATTAGGGAACAATTTGTGTACTTCATCTCTATTCAAGGTGTAACATTCTGATAAAAATAAATGAGATAATAAAGAAAGCTAACATTTATTGACTACATATGAGCAATGCACTTTGATAGTTGCTTTCCATATCTCAGGTAGTTCTCATAATAATCCAGCAAAGTAGATATTGTTAGGCTTATTTTACAAATGAAGAGATGGATTAAATAACTTGCACTAGCTCCCACAGCCCAGAAGTATTATAAGGTGAGCTGAAACCTCAGAAAGATTCATATTATTCTACATGTGTTTTGAAAACTTGAAAAGAAATGTATATATACTTCCAGTTTCTGGTTTGACATGGCAAGAACTCGGAAGTGGTCACTTCTACACTCAGAACAAGAAATAAGCCAAGCAAACTTAAAAATCACCTATTGTTAGATTAATCAGAGATCTGCAGTCAGAAGGCAAACTGCTGTTCTGAAAATGGAGAGACGGAATCACAGTTTACCAAGTGTAGAAGCCTGCAGGTAAAGCCAGTATCAGTAAGAACACTTGAAAACTGTAATGGAAAGATTGCTAGAGGCTCAGTATGGACTAGCTTAACAGCTAAAAACTCCAAGGGGTCAAATCTAAGAGGGCCCCCCACACTTTGATGAGTTTTACCTTTCAGAGCCCAGTGGGTTCTTTCTGTGAAGACTGAAGAAAAATTCCCTTTTGCTTTTGTTAAGGGGTTCTATTAATGGCTACAAGAGTAGCCATTGTGACCCTGGCTGGTGTGGCTCAGTGGACTGAGTGGTGGCTTATGAACCGAAAGGTTGCCAGTTCGATTCCCAGTCAGGGCACATGCCTGGGTTGCAGACCAGGTCCCCAGTAGGGGTCTTGCAGGAGGCAACCATACACTGATGTTTCTCTCCCTCTCTGTCTCTCTTCCTTCCCCTCTCACTAAATGATGTAATGTGAGGGGTTAGGAAAAAAATTATAAAGTAAACAACAAAGTAGTCATTGTGAAGCATACCCACACCTCCTCTCTATTCTCCTTAACAAGGCCTTGGAAAACTATCTCATCAGAGCTTGACTGGGGTTCTACTGCAGCCTAGCTGACCTGGGTGAGGGACAGGAAATACCCAACTTGGGCACAGGAAAAGACTGAGACCCAACCATAGGACTACAGAACCCTAACAGGTCTCCTGTGTAATAACAGGGCATAACAGCTAAAGAAAATCCAAGTCTCAGATCCTACTTAGAAGTTCCTAAGGACACTCAAAGACAATGAGAGAGGCTGAAACAAGAGCAATAGAAGACATTTTAGCCTCTAACACCACATCTACAGCAAAAAGTAAACACAGCAAAACTCCTAGTCAGGTAATCATAAAACTTCCAGGCCTATCTACCTCAGTTACTTTTACCAAGTATATCATCCAACTTTCAGCCCGAAACGATAAGGCATACTAAGGGGTGAAAAAGAAACAATCTGAAGAGGCAAACCAAGCATTAGAAGCAGACTCCGATGTGGCAGATTGTTTTGGAATGATCAGACCTGGAATTTAAAATAACTGTCATTAACATGCTAAGGGGGCGAAGGGAAAAATTGGATAATATGCACGAACAGATGGGTAGTGCAAGCAGAGAGATAAAAAAAGCCTAAGAAAGAATCAAAAGGAAATGCTAACCCACATAAATATAGTCAACTGATCTTTGACTAGGAGCAAAGAATACAATGGGGCAAAGAGAGCCTTTTCAATACATGGTGCTGGAACAACTGGACATCCACAAACAAAACAATGAATCTAGACAGACACCAGGTAAGACAGAAACTGTCATAGTGGCTGAAAAAAAAAAAAAACCCAAACCTGCCCTGGCTGGTGTGGCTCAGTGGATTGAGACCTGGCCTGCGAACCAAAGAATCAATGGTCCAATTCCCAGTCAGGGCATGTGCCCGGGTTGTGGGCCAGGTCCCCAGTAGGGGGTGCATGAGAGGCAACTACACATTGATGTTCCTCTCCTTCTCTTTCTCTCTCCCTTCCCCTCTCTCTAAAAATAAAAAACTAAAAAAAAAAAAATTAAAGAAACCAAGAACCAACTATATGTTTTCCATACAAAACACACTTAAATATAAAGACACAAGTATGTTACAATAAAGGGGTGGAGAAAGACATACTATGCTAATACTAATCAAAAGATATATATGCATTTCAGATAAAGATGACTTTAGAGCAAGAAAAATGATCTGGGATAAAGAGGGGCATTACATAATGATAAAGTGTTCAATTCTCCAAGAATACACAATAGTCCTTAATGTGTATGTGCCTGACAACAGAGTGTCAAAATTGTGAGGCAAAAACTGAAGAATCCACTGTTACAGTTAGAGACTTCAACATCCCTTGATCATAATGGGAATACCTATCAGGGGGAAAAATCAGTAAGGATATAGTTGAACTGACGAGCACCACCAATCAACTAGATCTAATTGACATTTATAGAATACTTCATCCAACAATACTAAGCTATACAGTCTTCTCAAGTTCACATGGGCCATTCACTAAGATAAACATTCAGTGTCATAAAACACACCTTAACAAACTTAAAAGCACAGATGTCATAAATCTGTACACTTACATCACAATGGAATTAAACTAGAAATCAATAATAGAAAGATAGCTAGCAAATCAGAGGAGAAAGAACTAAATGATTTTTGGAAAATATCTAATCTAAGCTTCCACTTTAGGAAATGAGAGAAGAAGAGTAAATTCAATCCAAAATAAGCCTAAGAAAGAAATAATAAAAATCAGAACAAAAATAAATGAAATTGAAAATAGGAAAGCAAGGGAAAAAGAAAATCAATGAAACCAAAAGCTAGCTATTTGAAAAGATCAGTAAAACTGATAACTCCTTACCCAGGCTTAGCAAGAAAGGAAGAGAGAAGACACAATTTACTAATATTAGAAATGAAAAAAGGGGCCATTATTATTGATACCATGGACACTACAGAGCATAACAAAATAATATTAAGAACAACTCTATGCCCACAAACTTGATAACTTAGATAAAATTGGTTCATCCCTTGAAAGACACGACCTATCAAAACTCACACAAGGAGAAATACATAATCTAAATTGATGATATGACTGATAATCTCTATATTAAAGAAATTGAATATAATCTGAATAGGCCTATGTATATTAAAGAAATTGAATCAACAGTTAATAACCTTCTACACCAGAAAACACCAGGCCTGGAGAGTTTCACTGGTGAATTTATTGAACACTTAATGAAGGAATTATATCAATTCCCCACAACCTGTTTCAAAAAATAGAAGCAGATGGGATTCTTTGTAACTCATTTCAGGAGGCTAGCATTACACTAATTGCAAAACCAAAGACATTACAAGAAGGGAAAAGTTCCTCCACAAAATACTGTATTATGTCAAATCCAACAATGTATTATAAGAACTATACACTATGACCAAGTGGGATTTATTTCTGGTACGCAAGGCTGATTGAACATTCAAAACTCAATGAACTTAATCCATCACACATCAAAAAGCTAAAGAAGAAAAATCATATAATAATATCAACAGATGCAGAAAAATCATTACACAAAATACAACACCCACTCATGATAAGAACTCTCATCAAATTATCAATAGAGAGGAACTTAATCAATTTTATAAAATAAAAGTCTAAAATAAATCTACAGCTGACATCATATGTAATGGTGAGAAATTAGATGCTGTCCCTTCTAAGACTGAGAACAAGACAAGCATGTTCATTCTCACTGCCCCTATTCAATACCACACTGGAATATTCAGCTATGCAATAAAGCAAGAAAGGGAAATAAAAGGTATACAGACTAGGAAGGAATAAATAAAACTGTCATTTACAGATGACATAATACTCTGTGTAGGAACATTTCAGAAAATTGACCCCCAAACAGAAACTAATAAAGAAATAAGGCTAACAGATACGAGCCTAATATGCAAATGTCAATGGCTTTCCTATATACCAGGAATGAACAACTGGAATTTGACATTAAAAAAACCCTAACTATTTGCATTAGCTCGGAAAGAGGGAGGAAAAAATAGCAAAGTATAAATCAAACAAAATATGTGCAAGATGAATGAGGAAAACTATAAAACTCTGATGAAAGGAATCAAAGAAATCAAAACCAAATGTTCATGGATAGGAAGAGTCAATATTGTTAGATGTCATTTCTTTTCAACTTGATCTATAGAGTCAATGCAATCCCTGTCAACATCTCAGCACTTTACTTTGTGGACATTAAAAAAAAACTAATTCTGAGGTATATATGGACAGAAAATAGACTCAGAATATCCATCACAACATTGAAAAACAAGAGCAAAGTTGGAGGGCGGACCCTATCTGATTCAACACTTTGCATAAAGCCATAGTAATTGAGACATGTGGTATTGGTGGAACACTGGAAATGTAGATTGATGGAGCAGAGTAGAGAGCCCCAAAATATACCCCAACAAATATAGTCAACTGGACAAAAGGAGAAAAGGCAATCCAACGGAGAAAAAAAAAAGTCTTTTTTTACAACAAATGGCGCTGTTGCAACTAGATATCCACATGCAAAAACCAAAATGAAAACCAAAAGAGAATCTAGGTACTGATCTTACGCTTTTCACTAAAATGATCTCAAAATGGGACACATACCTAACTGTGAAACACGAAACTCTAAAACTCCTATAAAATAACATAGGAGAAGATTTAGCTGACTTTGGGCTTGGCAATAGGTTTTTAGGTGGAAATCCAAAAGCACAATCCATGAAAGAAAAAAAAGTTGATAAGTGAATTAAAATACAAGCCACAGACTGGGAGAAAATATTTCTAAAACATATATTGGCTAAAGGACTTACGTCTAAAATATATAAAGGATTCTCACAAGTTAACGATCAGAATATAAACAATCCACTTAAGACATGGGCAAAAGATCTGAAAGATGCTTCACTAGAGAATTATATGCAGATTGTGAATAAGCACATGATGTTCAACATCATATATCATTAGGGAAAAGCAAATTAAGATAATTAGATAGCCCTACACATCTATTAGAATGGCCGAAATCCAAAACACCGACCATGCTATATGCTGGCAAGGATGTAGAGCAACAGGAACTCTTATTCATTGCCAGTGGGAATGCAAAATGGTACAACCACTATGTAATATAGCCTGGCAGTTTCTTACAAAGCTAAACATAGTCTTAGCATACAAACCAGCAATTACATTCTTAGGTACTTACCCAAATTTGTTGAAAACTTATGTTCACACAAAAACCTGTATCTGAATTTTTAAAAAAGAGTTTTTAAAATTTATTTTTAGAGGGAAGGGAAGGGAGAAAGGAAGAGAGGAAGAGAAACATCAATGTGTGGTTGCCCCTCACATGCCCCCTACTGGGGGCCTAGCATGCAACCCAGGCATGTGCTCTGACTGGGAATCGAATCAGTGACCCTTTGGTTCTCAGGCCTGCACTCAATCCACTGAGCAACACCATCCAGGGCTGTATCTGAATTTTTATAGTAGCTTTATAAGTAATTGCCAAAATTGGCAACAACCAAGATGTTATTCAATAGGTGAATGGATAAACAAACTGTGGTCCAGCTGTACAATGGAATATTATTCAGCAATAAAAAGAAATGACCTATCAAGGCACGAGAAGACACAGAGGAGCCTTAAATGCATATTGCTAAGTGAAACAAGCCAGTATGAAAAGGCCAAATGCTGTGTGATTCCAATCCTATGACATTCTGCGAAAGGTAAAATGGTGGAGACAGTAAAAAGACCAACGGTGGCCAAGGGTGCGGGGAGACAGAGTGTATGGGAACTGTTTTTGCTCAGTTTTCGTGTAAACCTAAAACTGCTCTAAAACATAGTGTATTAATTATTAAAATAAATTTACAAAACATCCACTAGTGGAAGAATAATGCTGAACTGATTGTAGTTGAACACAGACCTCGAAGCCCTGGCTCTATATCCACCACGCTCTCCTTTCACATACCTGTTGTCTCAGTACCTTTCTTCAGGCCATTTTGTCTTCCTGATGTGCTTTTGTCTAGTCCATCTTTCCCTCAGTGCCTACCCATCCTTTAATACTCAGCTAAGGCAACAGCTCCTATATGTTCACAGAATAAATTGTCATGCTGATCAATTTTCTGATTTTGTGACTGCTACCTTTGCTACAGGGTTGGCTAAAAAATTTGTTTGGTCTTTTTTTCCACACAGTGGCTCTAGTAGTGCTTAGTTGTCTTTAACTTTGTTTGAAACAATCTTTTTCGAGTGTATTGTGACAGCTATCACATCAGCATGCATTTAAAAAAAACTTGCCATTTTAATATTGAAGATGGAAGAAAAAATTTTGGCATATTATGCTTTATTATTTCAAGAAAAGTAAAAACACAAATGAAATGTAAAAAAAAAGATTTATACAGTGTATAGAGAAGGTGCTGTGACTGATCAAACATGTCAAAAGTGGTTTGCGAAGTTTTGTGCTGGAGATTTCTTGCTGGACGATGCTCCACGGATGGGTAGACCTATTGAAGTTGATAGTGATCAAATCCAGACATTCATTGAGAACAAGCAACATTTATCATGTGGAAGACAGCTGATATACTCAAAATATCCAAACTAATCAAGTTATTGGTGAAAATAAAAAAAATGTGTCTTTTATTTTATGGAAAAAAAACATACAGACTTTTTGTCCAACCCAATAGTTTGTTAACTCCTTGAGGGAAAGGTCTATGCCTTATCCACCTCTGCATCTCCAACACCTAAAACCATTCCTTTCATAGTAGCTGCTCAATACAATGTTTGTTGAATGAATAAATGAATCACTGAAGGAAAAGGTAATATTGGGATATGAACAAAGTATCTTCTGACTCCAAGTTCTACCGAATCAGTCATGCTAAGCACACCAATAATAACAGCATCAAAAATTGCCCATTTGGTGTAGCTCAGTGGAACCAAAGGGTCACCAGTTTGATTCCCAGTCAGGGCACATGCCTGTGTTGTAGGCCAGGTCCCCAGTGGAGGGCACATAACAGGCAACCACACATTGATGTTTCTCTCCCTCTTTCTCCCTCTCTTCCCCTCTCTCTAAAAAATAAATAAGTAAGTAAATAAATAAATAAATAAAATCTTTAAAAAATGCCCATTTGAAAAGTGAGCATGATTCTACCAAATTTTAGAGTTGTTTTGCAGGGTAAATAAGTGAAAGTGATGTGCTTATAGTAGGTACTCAATACGTGTTTATTTAATTTCCTTTGTTCTTTGCTTACACAAGCAGTAGGTTCTATGGTTTCATGACTTCCTCCTGTTATGCTGAACTACACCAAAGAGCTGCACAGGACCAACATGTCTTCAGTACCACACAGAAACAAGATGAGGAAATAACAAAAATGGCTAACAGAGGAGGAGGTATAGGATTGAAAATTTTTACTTAGGAAAAAAAGCAAACTTCAACATAGCCTGTATTTTCAAATCTTGTAATCTTAAGAGTTTCTTTCATGTTCTGCCTCACACCATGAGAACTATAAACAGGGAGAATACACAAATACATGTGTCAAGTTCCATACATTGAAAGAAGATGGAAGCTGTTAGCTTCAAAGAGTGAGAACTTTGAATGAGAACCACATGGAACGCCCATGTTCAGAAACCAGCTTACTGTTGTAACGCCTGCTCTAATCATGACAAAATGGCAAAAACAGGTAAGACTATGCAAGGTAATTCCCCCCACCCCATCCGAATCTCTCCAAGTGTTTCTGATGTGAGTATGCTTGTGTTCTTCACCCAAGGATTTCCTCTCTAGCCCTTGTAGCAGGGGCTCATGCCTGGGCGGTTTCAGGCTCCAAAAGCACAACTTAAGTTATGATCAGCTGCAAAACTTTTCTGGCTCAGTTCAGGTCTGGTTTGGGAAAGATGCAAAAACATCTTACAAGCCCCACTAACTGCTGACATTTCAGAAGCTTAATGGTCTCTCAAAATTCCATGAGGTATGCGCTTCTATATTACCAAAGATGTTCCCCAATTGAGAAGTGTGTATTCTGGCTAAGGAAATATTTTGCAATACTTAGTCTTTGGTCATGTGAATGGTTAGGATGAAAAAGTTAGACCTAAGAGCAACAATCTCTGACAGATTAGTAATATGAAAGGAATGGACTGTGGAGTCTAGGGCAATGTATTTCAGACCATATTTTAAGGACCAGTATGGTCCTGTGTGATATTAATAGATGTTCTTAGAAAAAGAATTCCCTGGTCGAAAACAGTTTGGGAAACAGGAATAAAGGAAAATCAACAGCTTTGACTGGTGTGGCTGAGTAGATTGGTTGTTGTCCTACAAACTGAAAGGTCTCCTGTTTGACTCCCATTTGGGGTACATGCTTGGGTTGTGGGTCAGATCCTTAGTTGAGGGCATGTGGGAAGCAGCCAATTGGTGCTTCCCTCACACATCAATGTTTCTCTCCCTCTCTTCCTCCCTCCCTTCTCTTCTCTCTGAAAATAAATAAAATCTTAAAAAACCCAGATTTTTTAAACCAAAGACTTCTCAGATCTTTTAACACACAAATAGGAAATGTGATTCTCCAAAATGGAATATGAAATGCAGCATTCCTCAAGCTTATTTGGACATAAAACTTTTGAAATACCCAGCTCTTGTTGAATTAGTGTTCTAGATTATACTGTTGTGGAAAGAGCATGAGCTTTGTTATTTTTTCAGAACTGGGATTGAATTCTAGTTTTATCATTCAGTATATGTATGACCTTGGGCAGGTTACTTTACTTTTCTGAATCACTTAAAAAGTTTTAAAAATATTTTATTTATTCATTTCTAGAGAGAGGGGAAGGGAAGGAGAAAGAGAGGGAGAGAAACATCAGTGTGTAAGAGAAACATCGATCGGTTGCCTTTTGCATGCCCTCAACTGGGGACCTGGCCTGCAACCCAGGCATGTGCCCTGACTGAGAATCAAACCAGAGACCTTTCAGTTTGCAGGCTAATGCTCAGTGCTCTAAGCCATACTAGCCAGGGGTGAATCACTTTTTTTTTTATTTATGAAAATGGGACAAATATATATATATATATATATATATATATATATATATATATATATATACACATATATATGTATACACACACACACACACACACACACACACACACACACACACACACATATATAAAGTGATGTCAGGAGGATTGAGTGAGAAAATGCATACTACTTAGCACAATGCCAGGCACATACAGGTACTCAATAAGTAGCAGCTATAATAGTTACATTCATTTTTCATTACCATTGTTATCAGGCCACATACCTGACAGGTCTGCCAAAATAGCTTCAAAATAGGTCTGGCCTGAGGACTCAAATGGTTATATTTCTAACTGTTTGGGGAACTCAGTGTAGAAGAACTGGACTAAGTTTTTCAGAGATATAACTCTACCATTTATTTGCTATCAGACCTTGGGAGAATCACTTCACTGTCTGCCAAATATAGGTGTAGGCAAGATAACCTCTTACTCCAAAATTTTGTGAACCTGAGCTCTAAAATGTTGTAAGAGATTTATAATTTTACTGTGGAAGAAATCTGTGGTACAGGTTAAACCCAATTATAAAGGATGGTCCTGTATAACAAAGCTATTTTTATGATCCAGCAGATGGCTGGCAGAAACAGTACTTTGCCAATCTGGTTACAATGAACTTTGTATAGCGAATAATTCTGTATAACAATTGCTTTCTCTGGTCCTTGGCCCCAGAATCTCTACTCTCTAACATTGCTCTAATCAACTAAAAAACTTGATTATGTGTTGTTCTCATTGTAGACACAGTGGGGAAAGCTGCATTAAGCTAAGCTATAGCATTGCTCGCTGAGACATTCATGTCCAACTTCATTATTTGGCAACTGAGAAAACAGTAGAGGAGGGGTTAAGTAACTTGTCAGGGTTCACACAGCCAGTAAGTAACAGACCTTTGAATGGGTATCTGGACTAAATGATTCATCATCTGTTGACTTACAGATTTCACCATAAGACCATACATAAAAAGGTTAAATCAGCCCTGGCTGGTGTGGCTCAGTGGATTGAGTGCTTGCCTGCAAACCAAAGGGTCACCTGTTTGATTCCCCACCCAGGAACATGTCTGGGTTGCAGGCTGGGTCCCCAGTGGGGGGCATGCAAGAGGCAAACATACACTGATGTTTCTGTCCTTCTCTTTCTCCATCCATTTCTCTAAAAATAAATAAATAAAATATTTGATAAAAGAGGTTAAATGAAACCAGAATGAGCTATTACAGTAACTCTTGTGTTTATGCTTCTCAACCTAGTAAGATGTGCATTTACCGACTATCCTTTATTCCTGCGTGCAAGCCCTCTTCACAGGATGGTCCTTCTGGCTCCATGTTCCACATTGACACACCTAGAGTATAATAACCTTTGCTGGAGAACAAGTAAAGGGGTTTTTTTAGTGTCTAAACAAATTATATCTACTTATCCCTTAAACACATACACAGCATCTTCCACAAAGGCCTCCATTAGTCAAGTATGTTAGTGTCTTATGGAACTACCATTTTTCCCACCTTCGAACCCAATGTCCATTGTTCTCCAAGATTGTTATGAAGAAAGTTGTAATAAGCAGCAAAAATGAAAGATTTTGCATCAGGAAACCTGTCCATGCCATTTTCTACACATTGTATTCTTCAAAAGATTGTTTCAGGAACTACTTTTTACCTTGCAAGGATATTGAATACATAATCATAAGCCACAGAACTGCATTCAAGTCCTAGCCCTGCCACTTAATGGAGGAAATTGCTTCATCTCTCTGAGTGGAACTTCATTTGTATAATGGGGATACAGAGTTGTAAGGATTATAAAAGATATCATAAAAAACACATATAAGATAGTCTCTAGACACTCAATAAATACAAGTTCAATTCTTTACAACATTTCACAACTATATAAATTTCATTCATCCAAAGCCCAAGCAAACAGAAAGCTCAAATAACCAAGCCTTTTGAGTTAATGTAAATGATGTTCAGAATTGTAATCTCAAGGCACAGCAAGATACTGAAATGGCCTTGGGGAATTTATTTTCCTGCAGAAAGTTTTTTTCTTTTCAACTAATTCTTTCAGTTACATTCAACTCTTAAATGTTGTTGGAATGCAAGAAGCTTGCCACTGTATTTGTACTACACAGAACAGACAATGTAAGACCTGTCCACCTTGATGATCTTTCTTATTTATCATATCTATTCAATTATCTTGGGTTTTTTCCTAGCTTTAGAATCATATCTGTGAATAATGACAGTATGCATAATTTCCCAATAGTTATGCTTCTCATTTTAGTTTCTTGCCTTCTCGCATTGGCTAGAACCTCAAAACTAATGCCGAATATTAGCAGTTATAATGATCATCTTTGTCTTATTACTGATTTTAGCAGGAATGCCTCTAATATATTTACCCTTAAGTACTTCACTATTTATTAGGCCAAGAAATTCATTATCACATTAAATAATATCCTTTTATTCTCAGTTTCTAAGAATGATCAGAAAAGTAATTTACATTTTTATCAAATGTCTTTGTGGCATCTGACTTGATCATATGATTTATACTCTTTGAGCTGATAATATAATGTGAACCTAAGAGATTTCCTATCATTGAACCACCTTTTGCTTTTCTAGAACAAAACCTACTTGATGCAGGGTTTAATTTGCTGGTAGTTTATTTAGGATTTTTATGTGAGGCATCTTTAGTTTCCTCTTTGGTGCTAATTTTAGAATGGTTTGCTGGCAAAGTTATACCAATTTCATAAAATGAACTAGGAAGCATTCTTTCTCTTTCTTTTTTTTAAAAAATATTTATTGATTTTAGAGAGAGAGAAGAAGGGAGATGGGGGAGACAGAGAAAGAGAGACATAGAGACATTGACTTGTTGTTTCACTTATTTATGCATGCATTGGGTGACTCTTGTATGTGCTTGGAATGAGGATCGAACCCACCACCTTGGCATATCAGGACAATGCTCCAACCAACTGACCTGACTGGTCAGGGCCATCCTTCACTTTCTACATTGTGCAAAGTTTATAGAATATGAGAAGTAGTTGTTCTGTAATATCTAGATTTCGGCCCAACTCCTTTGTTTACTAGCATGCCATTGGGTGGTTTTTCTCCCTGGTAGAAAAAATACAATAGCCTTTGTTTAAAAAATTTACTGTTATTCCTAGTTTGTAGTACTTCCTTTATATAAATTGGATAACTGATATATGGTCTCAGTTGTTGTTAGTTTTTTAAAAAGATCTTAATGATTTATTTTTAGAGAAGGGAAGTGAGGGAGAAAGAGAGGGAGAGAAACATTAATGTGTGGTTGCCTCTTGTGTACCCTCTTACTGGGGGCCTGGCCTGCAACCCAAGCATGTGCCCTGACTGGGAATCCTTTTGGTTCGCAGGCTGGCACTCAGTCCACTGAGCCACAGCAGTGAGGGCATGTTGTTGTTTTTTCACAGTTTACCCAGTTATACTAACTGAAAAAAATCCATTGATCTTTATCAGTTTTCTGTGAACGTTCACCTCAGGTATCAGTGTCATTGCCTCTGGAGGAATCAGTTGTGGGAAGAATGAAGGAAGAGTTGTGGATGGAGGGAAGAGGATGCATGGATTCGAGGAACAGGAGACATGAAGTCTGGCAGGTTTGCTCTGGAAACATTTGTGCTTTGGTAGGGATGAAGCTTAAATTGCTCTGTGGAGGAGGACTAGTTGTCAGCCACGGTTACTAATGTGGGAGCTGGAGAAGGAAATATAATTTCACTATTTATCACCATCCATTAATATTTACATAATTATTGGCATGTCTTTATTTTTTAATACACAACTGTAACTGAAACATACCTCTTACAGGAATGTAGTAATTAGATTTACAAATTGAATGTACTGAGCCCAGATGGTGAGGACCTTACATTTCCTTGTGAAGTTGTTTGTGTTAAGGTCTCTCTGCCTTTTGCCTTTGGGAAATTAGCTCTTTAGAGCTTTTTCCCTACTTAAAAGACTCGCCATCTGCATAGGTACAAACTGAAGTGAGAAGCACACTAGACATCAGGCTGTGACTGAAAAGCATGGTGACAGCTTGTTAGAGAGTCACGAATTTCAGGTATTCCTAATCACTTGAGAAGTCAGTGCTCAGGAAAGTGCCCTATATCTATAACACGACTAGCCTGAAAAGTCCACCTGCCTGAGCATCTTTGGATTGGCTTCAGACTGTATCTTTCTAATTGGTCCCCTCTTTTTCTCTACCCTTTCCTTCCCTAGCAAGGTTCCCACTTGTCTACTTCGCTGAGAGCATCTGGGTCAGTAACTTTCCTTGGGTACTTGATTTTTATTTCCTCTGAGCTACAGGGCTGTTATAAACTCTATCTAGGCTGTGATTCAGTGGAGCCTAGACTGAGCGTCTGGAAAATCCCAAGTTTCACCCTTCTATACCAAAACCTGTCACACTGTCTTTAACAAAGAACTGCATGGAAGTGTCTCTTCTCCATGAGGACTCCACTGTTTCTGGCCTAGTGATTTCCCCTCCTGGAATTGGGGACAGAGGTTAACAAAACACAACAACTAACTACATTTTCCTTTTCATAGAAATGTATATAAAAAAAGTGGAGCACTTTATTTGAGAAAACTATTTTTAAACAAAACCCCCCTCCACACACATTACCCCAACAGTCTAGTGCTGGCTCTTCCCATTCCAAGGAATGAGGTCATGCTTTATGGGAGACATCTGCTTCTGAGGATATTACTGCACTGAGCACAGAACATGACTTCATTAGAGGGAACAGTGGACTGGAGAGATTCAACAGAAGATCTGCATATGTGACAGCAAAAGCAAAAAGAGCCAGCTGAGACGCTCCCCTAGTCTCCAGCCTGAAGGAGAGCCTGAAGATCTGGTGATTTCACTCGCTATGACCTCCTTTTGCTTTGAAATCATAAACTATGTATGAGAACTTCCAGAAAACTGCAACTCATAGCAACACCACCTGTATTTGTAAATAGAGAAGCTGTCTTCTCTCAAGGGATTGGATGGGTTACATTCCGGGATGAGACCAGGTGTTTAGAACTTTGGGCTTGCTACTGAACCCACACCCATGCAGAGTAAGCTCTGTTTGAAAGGAGCATTGTTTCAGGCAGCACTGCAAATGTACACAATGTCATCTTTCCATTCTGAAAAGCAGATTCATACCGATGGCAGGAATTTTGGCTTTCCAGGAAGATGATTTACACAGCAGTGTTATAGGATTTTTGACATATGTTGTTTATAATCTTAATTTTTTCAAATGAGCAAGTCTAATAAATCTGTTACCTACTAACCAAGCTCTGGCCTACTTGCATCTGTTCCCATTTTATTTGATGCTCCAAAGAACTTTCAATAGACAGCTAAATATTTTGGTGTCATTCATAGTCTGATGTTCCTATTGACTAAGACTTTTCAAAGAAAACCCTTCAAATCACGAGCATGTTAAAGGGCAATAATTGCTGGTTTAGTTTACCAGGCTTTGTTTCTAAGCAGTCATGATGCAGCTGGAATCACATAAGTGGAAGGGAATGTTAAGAGATCATGTGGCTGGGGCCCCTTTGACCTAGGAGGGGTAGGAGTTTGGAACATTATGGAAGGTTGGTATGCAACCTCTTGCTGCAACCTGCTTTAACCCTGAATCCTACCCAGGGACAAGAAATTCTTATTGGCATATGGTAAAAATTGATATTGCTATAATAAAGCTTATTGCCTATTGTTTATTGCATTGCACAAATAGAAAACAACCTGAGCCTTTGACATAACCCACTGTACAATAGAAAAAAGAGTCATAAAATGCCCTGTTTTCTTTGATCTTATACACTTTAGTGCTTTTCTTCTGTCTTTGCAAGATCCAGTTTTCTAGCCTTTTAGTCATATGGATTGTTCTTTTCCAGAATTTCTTTAACTTAACAACCATTTTCTGACTGCCTCCCATGTGCAATGTACTGGTGCTGTTTCAACAAAGTGGGCCCCACATCTGGCTGTATTTAAATAAATTGCCCACAGAGAACTTTAAAAATACAGATTTCTGGGCCTCATCTCAGATCTACTAAATAAAATCTGGGGTAGAGCCAGGGGATTTCTGTTTCAAAAGCAAGCTCTAACCCTGGCTGGTGTGGGTCAGTGGATTGAGTGCCAGCCTATGAACCAGGTGGGTTGCGGGTTTGATTCCCAGTCAAGGCACATGCCTGGGTTGCAGGACAGGTCCCCAGTAGGGGGTGCGCAAGAGGCAACCACACATGGATGTTGCTCTCCCTCTCTTTCTCCCTCCCTTCTCCTCTCTCTAAAAATAAATAAAAAGATATTTTTAAAGAAGCAAGATCTAGGTGATTCTTATGTACTCAGTCTAGTTACCAGTTTGAGGATTAAAATCGAAGAGGGAAGGCATTAGGGTTGGTGCATCAGGGTCACCTGGTGAGGTGCTGGCAGTACAGCTATGACAAAAACGGAAATGACTAGAGAATAACCGATAAATAGGAAAAGTGCTACTCCCCTTTGTATATCATTTTACAAAGTGAATCTGCATTTATTCATTTATTTAAAAAGGGATTTTATTTATTTTTAGAGAGAGGGGAAGGGAGGGAGAAAGACAGGGAGGTGAAAACATCAATCAATGTGTGGTTGCCTTTCACGCAACCCATACTGGGGACCTGGCCTGCAACTCAGGCATGTGCCCTGACTGGGAATCAAACTGGTGACCCTCTGGTTCGAAGGCTGGCACTCTATCCACTGAGCCACACTAACCGGGGCCTGTAATTATTTACAAAATTTAATCCTTGCAGCATGTATCTCCATTTTACAAAGAATAAACTAAAGCTCAAGAAGGAAACTGTCGCTTGTCAAGGATCACACAGCCAGAACAGAGCCAAGACTCAAACTAACATTTTTCTGATGCCAAATCTTTCCTTTTTGCCACTTATTACAACTTTATTCATAACAGTCTTGGAAAGCAACGGATATTGGATGCAAAGGAGGGAAAATGATAGATTCAAAGAAACCAACATCCAGTAGTGGCAATATGATAAAAGTACACTAGGACTGACATCACATCAGCATTACACTAGATGCCTTTTAATATATGAAATCCATTTCTGTACAAATGTCTCCCGGCACTCTAATGAAGGGCAGAAGAATGAACCAGGTTTGGGGATGCCTGAACCTCCATCCAGTGGCAAAACCCCATATAGAACATGTGTTTCCTGGCAGTATACCTAGCAGCAAAAGGTAGCCCAGTGAAGTGATTTATTCCTCTGTAAGTGTCCACAGTGATGGAGTGGAGAGCCCACCAGCTTGGGTGCCCAGAGAACAGACAAGCAAATGTTCTCGGTCCCACAGTTCTGGTGTTCCCAGCCTTCTCTCTAATGATACTGGGTGACCCATGCAAAGATAGTCTGCCTCCACAGGTGTCACCAGCAGAGATCAAGCAGGGGCTCAAGTAGAACTAGAGCATGAAGCAGACCAGAGTAGCAGTGTAAGGGATCAGAAAACTAAGCTGTCATTGGAATTATAGGTCACAAAAGTAGGGCAGAAGTGACACACAACACTTAATGAGGCCTGCTGCATGCTAAAATAGAAGATTAAAATAGGATCAAGAGTCTGCTAATATAATATCGAAGGATACAATAAAAAATCCATCATACCAAGAATCAGGGAAATTGCAATGTGAGTGAGAAAAGTAAAGCAACTGATGCAATACTGATGTGAATCAGACTGTGGGAACCATCTGACACAAGTTTTAAAGCAGCTGCCACGAACTGATTCAACAGTTAATTACAAATCCCCTTGAAACATGCAAAAAAATTAGAAGACATCAGCAAAGAAATATGTTATAAGAAAGAATAAAATGGAAATTCCAGACTATAAATTAAAATAATTAAAGCAAAGACTCAATGATAGTCTCAATAGGAGAGTGGAGATGACAGAAGATAGAAACTATGAACTTAAGAAGAGATCAATGGCCTTTATTTCATCTGAACAACAGAGAAAACAATGTACTGCTAAGAGTAAAGAGAGCCTCAGGGACCTGTGAAACAATAACAAAACAGCTAACATAAATATCATGGGAGGCCCCGAAGCAGAGGAGAAAAAGTGGAACTGAAAATGTATTCAAAGAAATAATGGCTGACACTCCCTATATTTTGGTGAAACACATAAACCTACTGATTCAATGATTTGAATTAACACCAAATAAGATAAACCCAAGGATACCCACACCAATAAACATCATAATGAAACTTCTGAATAATAAAGACAGAGAAGTTAGCTTGAAAGCAACTAGAAGAAAACGATGTATTACCGTTTTTTTTCCCACCATGACTAAATGGATTTTATTACAGGAATGTAAGTGTGTCCAATATATGAAAGGAATCAACATAATACACCATATTAATGGAATAAAGAACAAAACCCGAATAATCAACTCACCTTTAAAGGACCACTAATTTGGAGGTCAGTGGATTTCTCATCTGAAATTGTGGAGGTCAGAAGGAACCCTGAATGCACCTGATCTCCTCTGATCTTGAAAGCTAAGCAGGGTTGGGCCTGGTTAGTACTTGGATATGAGAAGGAAGTAGTACAATATTATTCATATACTAAAACAACAGTCAACCACAAATTCTATATGCAGCAAATCTGTTATTCAGGAATTAAGAGGAAATAAAGAAATTCTCAAAGGTAAACTAGAAGAATCTATAGCTAGCAAATATATACTTTAAGAAATGACTAAGGGAAGCTCTCCAAACAAAAAAAAGGAGAATAACAGAAGGCTCAGAATTCAGGGAAAAGGACATTGAATGGGTAAAAATGAAGATAAATATAATGAATTATCCTGATTCTCATGAATTTCTTAAATCATATGTGATGTTTGAGTAAAAATTATGTGCTCAGTTTTTGTGGAGGAATTAACTGAGACAATTATATTTAAAGTGTGAGAAGGCTTTATATGGTCCTAAATGTAGAAAGGTTTCAATATGTCATTCAAAACATGAAATTGGTGATTTTTGTAAAGTGTAATAAGTTATACACACATACAAACACACATATCTATAGCAATCACTAAAAAATTCATACTAAGTGATATACTAAAAGCCGTATAAATAAAACATGATGGGATCCTAAAATATGTGCAGGAAACCCACAAAAGGCAAGAAAAAAGAAACAGAGGAAATGAAAATAAATGGCATACTTAAACCTTAATGTATCAGTATTTACATTAATTGAGATGTTCATCTGAACATCTCAATTAAAAGATGAAGATTGAAAGAGTGGGTTGAAAGGAGGACTGACTACATTATTATGAGATAAAGTAATTTTAAAGCAAAAAATTATGAGACAGTGAGAGATAGCACAAAACAATAAAAGTATGGATAGACTGAGAAGACACAGCAATCTTAAATGTGTATGTATGAAACAGCAGAGCTTTGAAACACAAAAAATGAAAACAGAATTGAAAAGATAGGCACACAAATTCAAAACTATAGTTAGGGACTTTAACATCCCACGCATGGCAACTGATAGAACTACTAGACAAAATCTTAGAAAGGTATGGAAGAACTGAATGCTACAATCTCAAAGAAGGTATAATTTTTATTTCTATACAATCTCCCAACCCCCAATAACTGCAGAATACACATATTTTTTCAAGTGCCCATGAAACACTCACAAAGAAAGATCATAGCCTGGTTCAAAAAACAAACTTCAACAAAGGTAAAATCATTGAAAGAATACAAAATGTGTTCTCTGAGCAAAAGGGAATGAGACAAGAAGTTAGTAATACAAAGAAAATAAGGAATTCTACAAACACTCAAAAACTAAAAAACACACTTTAAACAACCCATGAATCAAAGAAAAGATTTAAAGGAAACAAAAAGTACACAAAACTGAATGAAACTAAAAACAGAACATAAAATTTAAGGAATGCAGGTAAAGTAGTGCTTAGAGGGAAATTTATAGCAATAAGACTGATAAAGTAAAACATAGAATAGGCACAACTTTCCAATGTAAGGAATGACATGAGGACTCATTATAGATCATGCAGCCATTAAATGGATAATAAACTTTCTGGCGTAGACATACCTTTCTTATTCTTCCCACTAAGTACAACAACAAAAAATCCTGGATGCCATATAATTTTTTTTAAAAAAGATAAGAAAACTCTGAAAAGGTGGAGCCCTTGGGACCCAAGGAATGAGAGAGTAGGAAGTTTCCTAGGTTTTCTTTTTGCCTTATATACCCCAGACTTGGAACTGAGGAATCTAGCCACCAAGAAATACCAAGAGGAGCAGAGAAAGAAAAAGCCCTAAGAAAATCTTCCTCTCTGATGCCAGTGACTAGGAAAGAAACAATCTGGCATTAGAGAAAACTTTTAGACAATAACTTCTCTACTCAGACAAATGCTACAGAGAAACATGGGTGACCCTGCCCCCACCCATTCCTATAAAAGCCAAGTAGGAACCCTAGAATTCCAACCTCATGAAGTTACAATGAGGTGCCCCAGTCTTCTACTGGTATGGTATTGGAGAAGGCCAAAGAGGGACCTGGAACTTCATCTGAGCCAGGAAGTAGCTACATTCTCCCTCCCTCACCCACAAGTTCAGAAGAGACCCACCATGTGGTGAGTTGGAACTCCTACCGCTACCCATCAGTACTGGGAAGCCCCTACTAACTCAGGGGTCAAAGGAGAACAAGCGTGGGACCTGAAGTTCCATCTCTACCTGACAGTAATGAGGTGGCAACCCCCACTTCCCCTGAGAGCAGCGGCACAGAACAGCTAGTGAAAGTACAATAGAAGGTTTAAATAGCACACAAGGGCCTTAAAACAAAATATAAAAAGTGAAGGTTCCCATTTAAAAAAACAAAACACTTATACCAAGAACCAAGAATATCTCAAACTGAGTGACAAAAATCAATAGAAGCCAATAGTGAGGTGATAAAGGTTTTCAAAAGTTGTCACTGTAAGAATCCTTCAATGAATAATTATGAACACACTTGGAAAAAGAAGGAAAGCCTCATAAAAATTGGAAGTCTCAGCAAAGAAATAAAAGATATAAAGAAGAGGCAAATGGAAATATTAGAAGTGAAAAGAAACACATAATAAAAAGCTCAGTTAATGGGCTAAATAGCAGTCACATCAAATTAAACTTCTGAAAACTAAAGACAAAGAAAAAAACCCTTTGCAGCCAGAGAAATACTGAAACTATACCTATTGGAGAAAAACAAGTCAAATGGCAATGGATTTCCAGTAAGAAACCATGGGGGTCAGAAGAAAATGGCACAACATTTTTCAAGTCCTGAAAGAAAAGAACTGTCAAATACTGAATCTTATTTCTACCCAGTGAAAATATTGTCCAGGAATTAAAGGGTTATCAAGAAATCTCAGATGAAGAAAAACTAAGTTACAAGTAGGCTTTTTTCCCCCTAGTAGGGACACATCATTTTATATTTCAACCTGCAGTGTATGATAGTTCTGATTTCTCCATGTCCTTGTCAACTGTTATATTATCTGCACTTTTTTTTTATTGTAGTTACCCTAGAGGATTTGAAGTTCTACCTCACTGAGGTTTTGAGTTACATTCCCCTAATGGCTATGGCCATTTGGTATCCTCCCCAAATTTTAATGTATGTAATCTTAATTGTTTAAAATATTCCCTCTATATACTTTGCACACTACATCAGATGATGTTATAATTTTTGCTTGAAACATGACAAATGATCTAAGAAACTCACAAGAATTAACAGTCTATTGAACTTACTCCTATGTTTACCATTGTGGTGATCCTCTTTGAAGTTCTGAGCCTTCTTCTACCATCATTTCTGTTAATAGAAGTTCTTTTAGTCAATTTTTCAGCAAAGGTTTGCTAGCAACAATTCTTCTTCATCTGAAAACTCCTTTATTTTCCCTTAATTCCAAGGATGGACATTGTCTTTCAGCATTTGAAAAATGTACCATTTCCTCCTTGCCTCTAAGCCATGGGTGTCAAACTCATTTTCACCAGGGGCCATATCAGCCTCATGGTTGCCTTCAAAGGGCTGAATGTAATCTCAACTCCTTAACTGTTAAGGAATAGTTACATTTATATGGCCCTAAAATTATTTTGGTCCTTTGAAGGCAAGTGCAAAGCTGATGTGGTCCCCGGTGAAAATGAGTTTGACACCCCTGCTCTAAGGTTTCAAATAAGAAACCTATTGACAGTTGAATTGGTGTTCTTCTTAAAGTGATACATCATTTTTTCCCTGGCTCCTCATAAGACATTTTTCATCATCTTTAGTTTTCAGAAGTTTAACTGTGATGTGTTATATCATGGATTTACTATATTTGGGTTTCACTCAGCTTCTTGAATGTATAGCTTTATGTATTTGGCCAAATTTGAAAAGTTGTAGCCATTATTTCTTTTTTTTTTAGATTTTATTTATTTATCTTTAGAGGGAAAGGAAAGAAGAGAGGGAGAGAAATATCAATGTACGGATTCCTCTTGTGCATCCCCTGCTGGGAACTGGCCTGCAACCCAGGCATGTGCCCTGAATGGGAGTAGAAATGCGGCTGTTTGGTTTGCAGGCCCGCACTCAATCCACTGAGCTACACCAGCCAGGGGCCATTATTTCTTTTTTATTGAGTTGGACAAAAAGTCCATTTAGTTTTTCCATAAAACAAAAGACACATTTTCCATTTTCACCAATAATTTTATTGATTCGGATATTTTGAGTATGTCGGCTAGTTCCCTTGTGGTAAAATGTTGATTGTTCTCAATTAATGTCTTGATTTGATCCCTGTCAACTTCAACTGATCTAACTGATTGTGGAGTATTGCCCAGTGGGAAGTTTCCAGCACGAAACTTCAAAAACCACTTTTCACTCATTCGATCAGTCACAGCATCTTCTCCACACACTGCAGGAATCTTTTTTTTTTAAAGTTTCAGTTGAGTGTTTACCTTTTTGAAATAATAGAGCACATATGCTGAAAATGTTACATATTTCCTTCCTCTTCAATATTAAAATGGCTACACAAAATTTCATCAATTTTGATGGATTTTTTAAAACACAAACTTATATGGCAGCTGTCACAATACAATCTAACAAAATTGTTTTGAATGAAGTTAAAGACAACTAAGCACTACTAGAGCCATTGTATAGCAAAAACCAAGCAAACTTTTTGGCCAGCCCAATAATAAAAAAATTGTCATAAGATACATATGACAAAATTTATCATAACAATTTTATTTATATGTTTGTGTATCTATGTATTTATTTATAGGGGAAGGGAGGGAGAAAAGCAAAAACATCGATGCAAGAGAGAAAAATCAGTCGGTTGCCTCTTATATCCACCCAGACTAGGGATCAAACCCACAACCTAGGCATGTGCTCTGACCTGGAATTGAACCTGAAATCTTATGCTTTGCAGAATTATGCCCAATCAACTGAGCCACACTGTTCAGGTCCATCTTAACTGTTTTAAAGTGTACAATTGAAGACTCTTAAGTACCTCCACGCTGTTGTATACTATATCTCTAAAACTTTTCATCTTAAATAGGTGAAACTCTCCCCCCATGAAACAATACCTCCACTTCCCCTCTACTCCTAGGCCTGGTCCACCACCATTCTAACTTTCCCTGTGACTTTGAGTACTCTAGGTACCTCATTTAAGTGGAACCACATAGTATTTGCCTTGCTGTGATTGGTTGATTTCACTTAATGTAATGACTTCAAGGTCCATTTATGTTGTACATGTGATAGAATTTTCTCCTTTTAAGGCAGCCATTACTTTTTCGAGACCCTTTTCCACACTTCTCTCTCCTTTTGGACACTGATAATATGGGTGTGGGATCTTGTTATTATCCCACAGATTCCCTGTGGCTCTGTTCATTTCTTCCCCCGTCCATTTTCTCTCTGCTATTGGGACTGACTAAATTCTAATGCTCTGACCTCAGGTTACCTGATTCCATCTTCTGTTATCTCCACTTCACTACTGGGCCCACCCACCAAGTCTATTTCAGTTATTGTATTTTTCAGTTCTATAATTTCTACTTGCTTCTTTTTTAATAACCTGTTTCTTTACTGAGATTTTGTATGTCTTTATTTGTTTTGAGAGAATCTGTAATTACTTGCTGGATATTTTCTATTATGGTTGCTTTATACTCCATGTCAGATAAAATCAGATTTGTCTCAGTGTTGGTGTCCTCATTCATAAGTGATTTTTGATTGGAGGTTGTTGGGTACTATATCATGAGACTCAGGATCCTATTCCATCTTCTTTTTCAAGCAGACAGTCCCTGTGTTGAAGTATAATATGAGGGCTGGGTGCATGTGTTATGTTTGTGCTGCATTCCACTGACGACTATGGCCAAAAGTGGGGCATTTGTTGAAAGTGGGTGGAGTGGAGCCCTGGCTAGTGTGGTTCAGTGGATTGAATGCTGGCCTGTGAACCAAAGGGTCACTGGTTCGATTCCCTGTCAGGGTATGTGCCTGGGTTATGGGCCAGGTCCCCAGTGGGGAGCCTACAAGAGGCAAGTGGTCAATCTATCTCTCACATATCAATGTTTCTCCCCCTCCCTTCCTCTCTGTCTAAAAAGTAAATAAATAAAATCTTTCAAAAAAAAAACAAAGAAAGAAAATGGGTGGAGCGGAAGTTCTGTTACTTGCCCTCCCTGACTCTACAGACATCATCCATGCAAAAGTGGGGGTACTGACCTACAGGGCTATGGTTTGTTACATTTGAACAAAAGCATTAGCTCAGCTCCCTGGTACACCCTGCTGATATCCAATGAATGGAAAAGCAAATTACCAACCAGTCCCACCTTTTATCACCTTACTGTCATTACTACTCACTTGGGGTGGAGGTTCAGCTCCCTCCCTGGCTGCACTCACACCAGGGTCAGGGTGGGGATAGGACTGCTGACTAGCTCTGCTTCCCACTATCTCTTTCAGTCTTATTGTTTCCAGGTGGGTGTGGAAGTTCTGCTTCCCACTGGGCCTTCCTCTGAACATGGATAGTGGGACAGCAGAGTGCTTGCTAGCCCTGACATACATCTCTTTGTTCTGTCTTTTTGATGTGAAGGAGGATACAAGCTTAACCTCCCCATAGACCCCACTGACATAGAGATGAAGTCCAGTGGTGACTAGCCCTGCCTGCACCAAGTTATTAACCTTCCTTAATTCTGGGCGAGTGCAGCACTTAGCTTGCTGCTGGCCTGGAAAAGAATAGGAGCACCATCTGCTTCTTCCAGATAGTGGGATGAGAAGGACTGGCTGCTTCCTTCTGCCAACACTACCCCAGCAGTGCAATACAAGCGGGCTTCCTGCTTTGTTTATGGGAAGGGCTGGGGTGGAAGATTAACTTCCTAGGAAGCTGCATTGAAGCTGTGCAGCTGTGGGGTGGTAGTGTAATTCTTTCCCATTGGTATAGGGCAGGTATTGCCAAAAAGATTTTTTGTTATAAAGTAAGTCATCCCCCCACCCTCTCCTTTAGCTATGGGGATCAGGCTTTCTTCTAGCCCCCCCCCTTTTTGTCTGTGCCTGTTGGCAGGTATGGATTGCATGTTTCTGTAGCGCCCTGTCTAGGATCTATGGGAGGCAGAAAGGAAAGGCTGAGAGCCCAGTGTTGCATTGTTTCAGTTCCAAGGCACTCTGCTTTGTTCTTTCTACTTTTTAGTATCATCTTTGTTATGTCCAAGGGTTTTTAGTTGTAAGAGGACCAAGAAGGAATGGACCTTCTCCACCTTGGCAGAAACAGAAATCCTCCAATTTGGTTTAAAAAAAAACAAACAAACCCAGCAGATCACACATGTTCAAAAATTGAGGTTTTTGATATCTAAGGGAATTTCCAAGAGTAATAATGATTTAAGGAATAAACAATGGTGAAAGACTACCTATGAAAACTTAAAGAGATGGAGATTTACTAGCCTTAAGGAAAGTCGTGCAAAATCTGTGGAATGTTAAACAGATCATTCTTGCTGTGGCCTGACTTCTCTTTCTATACAATGCTACTTTGTGAATTTGTAAAATTCTTTTTTTAAAAGACTTTATTCATTTACTTTTGTAGAGATAGTAGGGGAGAGAGAAAGAGAAGAAGAGAAACACCAATTGGTTGTCTCTTGCACGCCCCTAACTAGGGACATGGCCCAAAACTCAGCCATGTATCCTGACTGGGAATCAAACCTGTGACATTTTGGTCTGCGGACAACATCCAACTGAGCCATGCTGGTCAGTCAGGGCTAGTTCTTTAAGTTTCTTGGAGGAAAAGATGTAAGTAGCAGGGAGACTTTGACTCCTTATACATAAAACAAGATATGACATTCAGTTACTATTGAGTAAAAGTAAGAATGCCGGAAATAGGATCTCCTGGGGGTTGCAATAACATCTGCTTTAAAGTCTCAGGAACAATAGCAACAGCATTTCCCCATACTTACATTCTCAAGTCTAAATACCAGTGACTTTTACCTGTTGGGATGTTTATTGTAAAGAATACTATTGCAAACTCATTGTTTCAGAAGAGGCCTGTATCTTTACTTTACAAGCCCAGTTTTAGGTGCTATTTTATGGCCCTTAAACCCTTTCCTTCCTATCAAACCAATACGCTTCACATGCTGCTGCATTACTAGTACCAGGCTGATTAAAACACTGGATATTGGAAGGAAATAGTAACTGTCTGACCAAACTAAGCCACTTGGAAGCAGAGTGGTTGAAAGAACTCTGGAGTCAAAAAGATCTTGGATCAATTCTTGCACCTGCTACTAATGACTTGTGTGACCTTCCACAAATTACTTAATCATTCTGGGCCACAGATGGCTCATCTACAAAATGACAATAAGACTGACTTTACAGGTTTTTCTATCAGAATTCCATGATATAAGTACATAAAGTGAAAACACAAATTTGGTAGGCAACAATCATGAAAAAATTTCTGGAGAACATGGTTAACTCCTGACAATTATGTCTGTATTCATCTAATATTTCTCCCATCGGACCATATAACAGTGGCTTTTTCCTGCTTATCCCATGTCTTAAATTCAATCTCCACACAAATGTATGTTACAGCTTTTGGGACAAAGAGCCTCCATTCACTTGGAACAAAAAAAAAAAAAAGATTGAGATGGTCATCTTCTCCTGATACTTATAATTACTTCCTATCTCTACTGGGCAGAATAGAAGCCCAATGTACTCAAAGGAAAAAACAAACAAAACTTTAATGAGCTTTTTCAACCCAGAGAGAGAGAAAGAGTTGATACCCTGTAACCCCAGTGCAATGCTTATGCTAGAAAACTGTCCTGCTAAGTTGCTCAGAAAGCTCAGCCTGCCTGACTCAGGAAAGAGATGGTCAACAGGAATAATTACTGTAAGGTTAAGGTTAGGTCTGGATGTGTGAAAAAGGAAAAATGAACTCCTTTTTTTTCCATTTCCAGGAGGAAATAGAGACAAGGAAGACTTTATTTTTGCTCTTATCTTTCATCACCACCTGTACCCTCTACTTAAATTAATTAACATTTCTGAGGCTGATGTCTGTGCTTGTATGTAAAACGAGAACAACCTCAATGTCATGTGCAGGGTGACATGAGGACTAGAGTGCCTAGCATGATGCCTAGAACTTAGTAGGGTTGCAATAGATGAATGTTCTTTTAGAATGTAGTTCGAGGCCTCTATCACACAATGCTTGGTTTATTTATTCCAGGATAAATAAATTACAGACAGAAAATAGTTTCTATGAAATAATTTCAACTCTGCCTAAAATGAATATAATTTCATGGCTGAAAGGAACCAGGAGGTCATCTAAGTTTTCTGATTTAAATGCATAAGAGTATTGTTCAGGCACAAATGTGGTCTCATATAGTAATCAGGTCAGACAAATTCTTTTCCTAAGGGAATCTGTAATTGAGCTATTCTGAAAAGTATAGGTTGCTAAACCCTAAGAGCTCACATCATAGTTAAGTGTTACAGAATATTTACTATAGTTGGTCTTTGTAAGCAAAATTCAATCAATTATTTTTAAAAAGATTTTATTTACTTACTTTTAGAGAGAGGGAAAGGGAGGGAGAAAGAGAGGGAGGGAAACATAATGTGTGGTTGCCTCTTGTGCACCCCCTACTGGGAATCAAACCCACGACCCTTTGGTTTGCAGGTTGGTGCTCAATCCATTGAACCACACCAGACAGGGATCAATCAATCAATAAACAGACCATGTATAGGTCAGTTAGATGTCATCTATGACTATAAAGTCATTGTATTCCCAACAACTATAAGACAGGAAGGAACAGTCATTACAGAAAGGTGAGGGAAAGGAAATATTGACTATTGGTCTCCCAGTTTTATAGAGTATCCAGTTCTGCAGGATAAATAAGATGGTGCCCTGGCTGGTGTAGTTTAGTGGGTTGAGCGCTGGCCTATGAACCCAAAAGTCACAGGTTCGATTCCCAGTCAGGGCACATGCATGGGCCTGTAGGCCTGACCCCTGGTTGGGGGAGTGTGAGGCAATAAATCAACAGCCTGCTGTTTGTTGGCCTGGTCCAACCTGCTTGCATCCACCCACCCTGGAGGTGGGGTCCGAGCTTCCGGGAAGATGGTGTCCTGGATGATCTCTATAGCTGTGGTGTTGCTGTTTGGAAAGCTGTATCCTGCAGATTTTTCATACAAAACTGTGAAAGCCAAAAACGTGAAGGCATATATTCGATGGATGATGTATTGGATTGTTTTTGCTCTCTATACTGTGATTGAAGCAGTAGCAGATCAACCAGCTGCTTGGTTCCCCCTGTACTGTGAACTTAAGATTGGTTTTGTCACATGGCTGCTCTCTCCCTATACCACAGGAGCAAGTTCCATATACACAACACTACTTCATTCACTTCTTCCTTCAAAGGAATGGGAGATTAATGGTTATATTGTAAAGGCAAAGGAGTGAGGCTATGAGATGATGGTAAACTTTGGGTGGCAAGGTTTAAATGTAGCAGCTACTGCTGCTGTTAGTGCAGCAGTGAAAAGCCAAGGGGTAACTAACTCCAAACACTTATGGAGTCTCAGTATGCATCACCTAAGAGTTATCCCTGGGGATGAGCACATGGGACAAAGACTATCAGCCTCTACCAGAAACAAAAAAGAAAAGTAAAGCAGCCTCCAGTGAATCACACCAGTGCAGATTATGGAACTGCACTGGAAGACAGAGATGAGAAAACAGATGAAGCAGAGAGTGGGCCATATTCAGATGATGCGATGTTAACACATGAAGGGCTTCGAAGATGACGAAGCATGAAATCCATGAAAACCGGGAAAGGCCACAAAGACGTGCGGTATGGGTCACTAAAATACAGAGTGAAGAAGAGACCACAGGTGTATTTTTAGTCATATATACTTCAAGTATCCTAAGACAAATTATACTTAAACACCAACATTTTTTTCTAAAATCATACATTCAGGATTTGTGCAGTAAAATAGTTCTTTAAATTGTGGTATTGATAGGGTTTATTTTCATTAATTTATGTACTTTTTATTTAATAATTACTTTCAAATATTGACTACTAAAGGTAGTTATGCAAAATATACATATATATGTATATACACACATGTGTATGTATATACACATATATACAAAATATACATATATATCAGAAATAGTAGAAAACTGTGTTATCTGTTTTCAAATTCATCAAAAACATGGAGTGTCTGGCCTATAACAGGAAGCACAAACCCACAGTATACTTGAAGAGTCTTTTTATGGCTCAAGATACATCAGTCTTTGTATTATTGTATTGTTTACCTCCATTTATGTTATAGCTATCACATGAGGATAGTAATTAAATAGGTCTCTAGTCCAGTAGTGATAGCATAGGGCATAATGTGAGATAAAGTGTGTTTTATATATTCTTTAAATTTTTACTTTTTTAATACTTTATAGTTTTTCCACCATCAGCTGAGAGTTTTCAAAACAAATATTTGAAAACCAGGTATCCACAGAGCACTTTTGTTCCAGACTAGTTTTATACACTTGAAAAGTGTTTACTTATTTTATGACTGTACATTTTAAGTTTTATTGACACTATCTTTATTATTTGTCATATTCTGACAAGTCAAATTTATTTATGCCTTGAATTACATCATCTCTTTTCCTGTGGGTTTCATTTGTGAAAATTGCTTGTTTTTAATAGTATAAAAATATAACTAATTGTTTGGTTGTAACTGTTTTTAATTATCTTCTTTACAGATAAGAAATTATTTAAATCATTAACCAGTTTTCTTTATTTGGTTGTACATTGCAGTTGAACTTACCATGTTTTTATTAACACTGGTTACAGTCTCAGATTTTAAAAGTTGTAGCTTTTGTGAAATAGAGTTAGAGACCAGTATAGTACTTAGGTCTTTTCTAATTTGTGAAAATGTCTAACAGCCATTCTATTCACAAGCTTGGCACTTACATGTGCTGCTGATTTATAAATGTTTGGCATTAACTAGAATAATTTGGATCACTTCTTTTCTGGCTGAAATAATCTCATGAAGATAGTTGCCAATGGAAAATGAGGATGTTGTTAATATCACATATTAGAAGCTATTAGAATAGATATTAGAAAAATACCATTTTTAAAATCCAAGATATTTTTGAATTACCAGACAGTGAGGCATTTTTACGTTGCATTGATAGCTATGAATTATGAACTATAAGTCAATATATTTGCTGATGGTTTACTAATCAATAATGAAATTTGTACAATTATACTTATCTAGGTAATCTACTTGATAAATCTATTTGTTTGTCCAAAAGTAAAAACAATGAGAAAGATCTGTAAGATCTTTGACTTTTCTACCTTTTAAGAAATGAAGCCAGCTGACAGTGTATATATTGAGGACCTCTTCAGAGTGGTGAGCGAGAACAGAATATTTACTCAGGAGCACCTTAATGTAATTCAGACATTTCTCTTGATACAAGTCTGAAAATATTTTCTAGATTACCTCACATTCTTAATATGTAACACCAAGTAAAAATTCATTTCAATTTCTTTTCTCCTAGTTTATTTCTATGAGAACGTCCATCTACTTTACTAATTTTTAGCCTCTTAGTTTCCAGAAAGACTCTTTAATTTTTGTTCAAAACTCCCATGAATTCTGATTATAAACTTTGAAAGAGTTTTTTTATACTTCATAATCCTAAACTGAGCAGTATAAATGCTATACCATGTTTGTCTTTCCTGCGCAAAGGTAGTGTCATCTCAAATTGCCTGACTAGGTCACGTGAGTGACTTTGTATCAAAAACATTACCTATGGGGGTTGATTTGTACCATTATATCATTTTCAAATGTAATTGCATCATCATACCTATTCTTTAATCATAGTAAACTCATACTTTTCTAAATTGGAAGAATTATAAAGCCCTTCACACTTCTAGAATCAAAACATTGAATCAAAGATAACACCAGTTTCAAAGAGGTAATGCAAGTCCTTCTGTTTAGTTACTCTTCACACTTACAATGCTTCCTCTGATATATTCTCCTGCTTACATCCTTATATACAGTGATGTCATTTTGCTGTTTTGTTATTTTCTTATTCTCCTGTTCTTACATTTCTTAAATTTTGCTTCTTTTCTCATGTGTTTTAGCATGTCTTTTCCTTTGAAATTTGTATAATAAGTTTATGCATTTTAATTTTTTTTAAGGTAGAGCAGGTCATTTTTTGTTTCTATGCTTTTGAGTTTCTGCAGCTTTTAGAAGATGAAAGTTTATTGCCAGACCACAGTGCCTTGCTTTTCCTACTACCACCACCTGGTGAATGGGCATCACATGCTGCACAAGCCTATTTGGGGCACTATTTTGGTAGCAGGTAAAGTTTATCCAGAAATTGTAGCCCTTTTATCATATATGCATTCAACTTGATCAATAATATTAACTATTTCCAGAGTTTACTTGGAAGAATTGTTCTATTCTTTCATTTACCATATTTTTTTCTGGTATAAAAAATGAGCCAGCAATAAGCCTGATTGCTAAGTATTTAATCATGTAAACCCACCTAAGTCCTGCATAAGATTTCCTCCACACACTTTACTATACATGTGGATTTGGCTAGAAAGTGATACTGCCAGCATTACTTATGATAAATACTTGACTACATAGACTGATGGAACAAAATTGTTAAAAGTGTTTTCAGGGAACTTACTCCATGTGTCACTATCAAAGACTTCTACAGTGTTGTAAGGTATGCAAATATTCCAAATTTCTGTGAGGCATTGGTTAGATGAATATATTGTCTTTTTTTAATAATACAGTTTATGCTTCTGGAATGCTTGAACTTTTGTGTTGTTAAAAATAGCCCTGGCTGGTGTAGCTCAGTGGATTGAGCTTGGGCTGCGAACCCAAGGGTTGCCAGTTCGATTCCCAGTCAGGGCACATGCCTGGGTTGCAGGCCAGGTCCCCAGTGGGGGCCATGTGAGAGGCAACCACACACTGGTGTTTCTCTCCCTCTCTTTCTCACTCCCTTCCCCTCTCTCTATAAATAAATAAATAAATAAATAAATAAATAAATAAAATCTTTAAAAAATAATTCAGTACTATTTTATTTTTAATATCAATAATTTATATCTTTAATTGGAATGGACTAAATTTTATTTTGATATTAATCAGGAAACTTAAGGAGTTAATGTGTATTGGAAAGCAATTTCCTGTTTTCTTCTGTGTGGGCTTATTGATTTGCAAGGCTAATGGATAAATTTTGAGAAGGCCATTGCTAGTGTGTTATGCAGTTTACATTTCTTAGTAAATACCATTGAAGAGTAAAGGTTTCTGAAAAGAAAATACAGCTTTTCTCTCTACATGTTTTTAAGATATAATTTTCTAAGGTATCCTACAGATATAATGTGTATTAATTCTTCAAACATTGACCATGAATTAACATTTTATTTCCTAAAACCCCTTTAAATCTATTTACTTTAATAGTTAAGAGAAAGCAATTTTACAAACTCTTTGTAAGGGCTATCTTTAGGCCTAGTAAAGAGGTAACTTCACAATTGTATTTTTTGAAAGCTTTAATATAAAACAAATGTTTATTAGTGACAAAAACAAAAACAAAAACAAGTAATAAAATTAGAACTACTTGAGAGATGACTGAACATTGAATCACATGGGGAGTAGAAAATATACCCTGGATTTTCTTCTCTAAGTTATAACAGAAATAGTAAAAAAAGAAAAAAAATGAGCAACACAAGTGATAAAAGAAAAAAATAGAAAAAATGGACTCCATCAAAATTAAAAACCTCTGTGCCGAAAATGATACCAAGAAGAAAGTGAAAGACTACGCACAGAATGGGAGAAATTATCTGCAAATCAGGTATCTTATGAAACTTGAATCCAGAAACACAAAGAACTCAATAATGAAAACACAAATAACTCACTTGAAAAATGGGCAAAGCATCTGAATAGACATTTCTTCAAACATGATACAAATAGCCAAAGTACATATGAAAACATGCTTGATATCATGCATCATCAGATAAATATAAAGCAAAGCCACAGTGAGAGGCCACTTCTCACCCACTAGACAGCTATTGCCAAAAGGACAAGCATTAGTGATCTTTCTTACACTACTGATGGGAATGAAAACTGGTGCAACAGCTAATCGGGAAAACAGCCTGCCCATTCTTTAAAAGATAGAACATGAGTTACCATTGGATCCCAAAATTATGCACTCAAGAGACATGAAAACATATTTTAATTAAAAATGTGTACATGGAAGCCTACAGCAGCCTTATTCATAATAGCCCAAAGTGGAAACAGCTCAAGTGTTCAACCAGTGACTAGATAAAATATGTAATTTTCATTCTTATCTTTTCTCACAACATATACTCTTTAATCAAATGATTTAAGTGGTAACATTACTTAATACAGTGAAATAGTATTCATCCCCCCAAAATGAACTGATGCATACATCATCATGGAGAAACCTCATAAGACACTATGCTAATTAAAATAAGTCAGACATAAGATGACAAATATCATAGAATTGTGCTATGATGTACCTTGAATAGGAAAACTCACGGAAAGAGAAAAATAATGAAGTGGTTACCAGGGACATGGAGTGCGAGTAGGGAATGGAGAGTCATAGGTTCAGGGATACAGAGTTTCTCTTTGGGAGGATGAAAAAGTTCTGGAAATGATGAGTAGTAATGGTTAAACAACACTGTGAATGTACTTCGTGCCACTGAATCGTGTCCTTAAAAAATGGTTAAGCCCTGGCTGGTGTGGTTCAGTGAATTGAGCGTGGGTTTCGAACCAAAGGGTCACCTGTTCGATTCCCAGTCAGGGAACATGCCTGGGTTGCAGGCCAGGTCCCCAGTGGGGGACACGCAAGAAGCAACCACACATTGATGTTTCTTTTCCTCTCTTTCTCCTTCTCTTCCTCTCTCTCTAAATATAAATAAATAAAAATTAAATAAACTGATACAACTCAACAATAGGAAAACAAATAATATGATTAAAAATAGGCAGAGGAGCCCTAGCTGGTATGGCTTCATTGGTTGGAGCATTGTCCCATAGATCAAAAACTTTTGGGTTGGATTCCTGGTCAGGGCACATACCAGAAGGCAACCAACTGATGTCTCTCATCTATGTTTAGCTCTCTCACTCTCTCCCTTTCTCTCTCTCTAAAGCAATTTTGAAAAGGTACTTAGGTTAGGATTTAAAAAAAATTAAAAGGGCAGAGGATTGAACACACATCTTTCCAAGGAAAACATAGAGATGGTGAACAGGCACATGAAAAAAATGGAACTGCTTTACATATATGACTGAGCAATTCCACTTCTGGGAATTTACCCAGATAAATCTGAAATACTAATTCAAAAGAATATATGCATCCCTATGTTCATTGCAGTGTCAGTTACAATAGCCAAGATCTGGTAACAGTGCAAGTGCCTACCAGTAGATGAGTGGATAAAAAAAGCTGTGGTACACTTACTCAATGGAATACTACACAGCACTAAAAAATTACAATCTTACCCTTTGTGACAGCATGGATGGACCTGGATAGTATTATGCTAAGTGAAATAAGACAGTTTGAGAAAGACAAATACCATATGATCTCACTTATATGTGGCATCTAATGAACAATATGAACCAATGAACAAAATAGAAACAGACCCATAGAGAACAGACTGACAACCATCAGAGGGGAGGAGTCTGGAGGCTGGGTGAAAAATGTCAATGGCTAAGCAAAAATGAACAAAACCCTTCAGACACAATAGCATGGTGATTAATAGAGGGAAAGGGGGGTGGGGGAGGTGGAGAAGGGTAGAGGGGGATAAATGGCAATAGGACGCCTGACTTGGGTGGTGAAAACACAATACAATATACAGAATGATGCATTATACAATTCTTTACCTGAAATCTATATAATTATACTAACCACTGTTATCCCAATAAATTCAATAAAAATGTCTTCAATAAAAATTTCTTAAGCAGACTTCTGGCCAAGATGGAGGCGTAGGTGGAAACACTGTGCCTCTTTGCACAATCAAGATTAAGGACAAAAAAGATTTACAGACAATAACACAACCAGAACACAGAAAATTGAACTACGGAAGTCCGACAACCATTCAACCAGACCGGTAAGAGGGACGGAGTCAGCAGTTGGCGGAGAGGGAACGTGGCAGGAAAAGGCAGTGGCTGGCAGACCTGGGAGCGCCAGGGAGTGTAGGTGATAAGCAGAGCATGAAGGGCATGCAGGGCAGTTGGCCAACTGCGGACACACATTCACGCACAGATAAACTAGTCAAGAACTGGCAGTGAGACAGACCGTACAGCCCAGGGCCCCAGCGACAGGAAACAAAGCCTAAAAATACCAATTGAAAAGATGTCGGGAGAGACTCCAAGCCTCACAGGAGAGGTCGTTGGGGAGACCTGCAAGGTCCCAGAGTGTACATAGGCTTGCCCACTTGGGAACCAGCGCCAGGGGAGGC